>CM033722.1:28363048-28616609 GCA_019671005.1 Hibiscus mutabilis
AAAGTTAAAATAGTGCAGGACAACCTCAAGAAAGCATCAAATTGACAGAAATCTTATGCAGATTTAAAGAGAAAAGATATAAAGTTTGAGGTTGGTGAAAAAGTGTTCCTTAAAGTATCACCCTGGAAAACGGTGTTACGCTTCGGACGTAAAGGAAAGTTAAGTCTGAGGTTTATTGGTCCTTATGAGATTTTAAAGAAAGTTGGCCCAGTGGTGTATCAATTAGCGTTGCCTCCAGAATTGGGCAAGATTCATAATGTGTTTCATGTTTCGATGCTTAAAAGATATCGATCAGATCCTACTCATGTGATATCACTGGTAGAGATCGAGGTTCAACTAGATTTAACTTATGAGAAGGAACCAGTGAGGATTATTGCTCATGGAGTTAAAGAATTAAGAAAAAAGACTATTCCATTGGTAAAAGTTCTTTGGCGGAATCATAAAGTGGAAGAAGCCACTTGGGAAACAAAGGAATCAATGGAAAAGCAATACGCGCATCTTTTTAAAATAGGTACGTTTCAAAATTCGAGGATGAATTTTCTTAAGATGGAGGATTGTAATACCCCAATAGTTGTTTAGTGACCAAATAGTAAAGAATTGAAAGTTGGTGGTTTTAGTGTAGTGACTAAAATGTAAAATTTTAAAATTTAGTGGCTAAAGTGAAAAGTTGAGAAAAGTTCATGGACCAATATGGTAATTTTCCCAATAATTATTTTTATTCTATAAATAGATCACCTAAGGGTGTGGATCGAATATAAAAACTATGGTTTGATATGATGTTTTTATTATTGGGAAATTACAGTTTAAGTTTAAAATGGAATTCGAGTAATCATATGAGTTCGGAATGTGATGAAATTTTGAAGGGAGTTGTAGAAAGACTTGAGGGATATGATATTTCATTTTGGAATCGTTTTTAATTGATTTAGATTCGATGGAAGACAATATTTTATTATAGTGCACAAATGGCATTTTTGTGAATACATGGATTCATTAATGGTATTTTAGTCATTTTGCCCATACTTTTTAATTAAAAATGATTATGGAAAAGTGATAAGGTTAGGTGTCAACACCTCATTGGATATAATTGAGGGGAAAAATAGTAATTTTACTAGTAAAGGAGATTTTTTTATATTAGATAAAGGTTAATTAAATGCCATTTCTCTTGCTAATTAAGTAAAGAAAAAACTAGAATTTTGTTCATAATCTTCCTCTTGGCCGATACCTCTCTAACCAAGGTAAGGGAATTTTTGATTCAATTCGATTGGTTTTTGGATTGGGACATGAAATAAGAAATTAATCTCTATGAAATTCTCTTTCTTTTAGTACTATTTTTATGTTGTTTTCATGCCTCTAAGTTGAAATTGGAAGATAGGGTGGATGAAGGACATAGTGAAATCTTGTTTTTTATGATTCTATCAAGTTGGATATGGTGTTGTAGTGTTATTTTTATGCTTATAGTGATGGAAATGTTAAGATTTAAAGTATGGAGAATTTTTGGTGAAGATGGAAAATTAGGGGAAATTATGTCAAAATTTATTTTGATGAGGGAAGTATCTTGAAATGATGTTTTTCATGTTCAGTTGAAGTTGGAATTATGAAAACTTGAGTGGTGGACTATTATGTCAATTATGGAAAATTAAGGGTTGAAGTGTATGAATTTATTTCAATGTTGGTTTTGAAAATTATGCATTCTACATGCTTTAAAGTGTTGATTGAAGCAAAAATCCCATGTTAAAGTATTAGGGAGCAATTAAGCAATTATTTAAATTATTTGGGAAATTTGTAAAGTGTTAATTTAAAGTATTTAGGTTGATTTTATCACCTAAGCTTTATTTTAATGATTGTATTGTTGAACATGGGATTGAATTATAAAAATTCAAAATGTGGGGTAATTGAGTATAAGTGAAAGAAATGCGAATTTCTAGGAAGTTATGAAGTGGAGGAGTAGATTTAATTGAAAAAAGTATTGGTATGTTATTAGTACATTAGGGGATTTTTATGAATTTTTTCCTATTAATGTACTTAGTGGATTGATAATCTAACATATACATTTTATTGTATGTGTTATGGTTGGACGATTACAACAGCTGAACAAGTTCGAGATCTAAACAAATCAAGAGATAAAGAAAGAGCTTCAGAGTAACACAGTTGGTACATTATTAGTGAGGCATAAGGTGAGTTCTTTTATATGTTTTGAAATGCATTTTATTAGACTCTTATAAAGTCTATCTATGGATTTTATTGAAATGATAACATGGTTTTCATATGAGTTATAGGATAATTTACAAGTAAAGGAAAAATGTTAGTAATTGATAGGGTATGAACTGTCCTATTACGTTTTATTTTGACAAGTTTATTTGTATGAATTTATTGCCCAAGTTTATGATAGAGAGTTACAGTATAGCGGCATGCCATTAGGTCTAGCAGTCAAGGACTACAGTATAGCTATACATCGATCTTCAGATCTATATGCTTTCGGCACTTATGTGTCTATATGTTCCCGACACTTTTGTGTCTATATGTTATCCTCACTTCGGTGACTAGTACTCAAGGAGTACTGACCTTGCATACTTTAGTTTCTCTTTATACAATTCTTGGGCTAATTAGAAAGTAAATGTATATGAAATTTCACCATTTCTTATTTATGATTGTTTAAAAGTATATGAAATATTTGTTATGATTTTGCTTAAGCATGTTTTCATTTATTTCAATACTTAATTTTTTAATTATTCATAATGCCTCACTAAATTTATACTTAGCGTGTGTATTTTGCATGTGCACACGTAGGTTAGTATGGTGTGGTGATAAGCAGCATTAGCTCGAGTGCAGTTGGAAGAGCAACTACTACAGGTTATCATAGTAGTTATTTTGACATCCTATATGATATATTATTAGTGGCATGTATAATATTAAATCCTTGTGTTTTGTGTAAACTAAAATCTACTAACTTTATATTTTATTATGGTATGGTAAAATATGGACTAGTATTATTTATTAAATGTTTTAAAATGGTTTAGGAATATTTTAGTAGACTTACTTTTGAAATGGGTAAAAACAGTCTTGAAATTCTGCTCTAGACAGTGACTTTGAAAAATTGCTATAAATTCCACATATTGATTTAGATGATGAATATTATATGTATGAACTGGAAATTGAGTCTAATTTATTTAAAAATAAACGGTGACCGATTTCGATTTATATATCAAAAGATATGAAGTTTTATTCGATGCAAGGTCAGAATTTCCAGACAGCAGATCTGCACTGTAGTGCATATTTAACGAATTTTCCGCATTTGTGTGCCATGAGTTAAGATCTCTAATTTATATGGATTGATATCCTGATGAATCTAGTTTACTATGAATTTTTCCAAATGAAGTTTTGAAGCTTACAAAAATTTATAAATTTTTTTAAGAAAAGACAGTACAGGCTGCCATATTTTTCAAAAATTGGAAAAAATGGATTTTTAATTTAATTAAGTAACATCACCGACTCGTGTTTGGCAAAAAATACGAGAAAGTGGTGTTACACATTTGGTTTGAATTAAAATGATTTTAAATGCATTGATCAGTGTTTTTGAGATTTCCTCACTAAGCTTATAGCTTACGCTCTCTTTTCTCATCATTGCAGAGAAATAGACTTTTTCGGACAGCAAGTAGGCAAAGAAGGATATGAGGATTGATGTAACACCCTTAACATATATCTGATATTCTAATACCCATTAAAGATGTTACGAAATTTACTAGATGAATTCCGTACTTGTAAATATTTTTTTATTTTTTAGCTGAAAACAATTCTAGTCAAACACAGTTAGTTTTGACCCTGAATTGGTTTTTAAAACTTAAATATTGGTTATTAATTTGAAAATGTAAATCAGGGTGAAAACAATGTGTTTTGCCTAGACCATTTCTTCATTTTAAAATTTTTATGCGATAAGGATTTAACTGTAATAAAGGTCTAACTTGTTTTAAATCATATCAACAAATGGTTATACACATGCCCACTAGAAATTATCATAGTTTAGAATGTCTTACTGATGTATGTAGAATGCAGTTTAAACTTGATGCTCGGCTCCTCAAGATTTGCACTTCCTAGACAACCTACATATGAAACAAACACACGCTAAGCATTCACTTAGTGAGGCAATTATTATTTAAAGTAAAGTATTTCAATAAAGAAAATTTTGTATAATTAAATAAAGAACTGTGCGTAATATATAAGAATATGGAATCGTAATTATTGACTTATTGAAGTCGTTCCCCTGTCATGTAACCTGAAAATTTAACATCTCATACACATATATATAAGGCAATGTTATGCCAAATCAGTTATTCAATAAATCACTTGTTTCATTTGAATCATATCACTTGCACTTTTCATTTTTATTTAAATCATAGCCCAATGTAATGTAAATGAGAATGTATGGTATGGGAGTCACTATTGAGTATGCACATGTTAAAGATTAAATGAATTTTTAATTCATTTAAATAGTAAAATTACCATCTTGCCCTTTTATTATAATGGCCATGATTCAATCTCATAAAAATCAATTGCTAAGATTTAATCCATGTGTTTTTCACCTTTCAAATTTAACCTCAAAGTTCCAAGATATTTCAAAAATGCCATTCTTGGCAAATGACCAATTTGACCTCCAACTATACTTTAATTACATCAAAACTTAAAAATTGCCACTCCATCAAAATTGAACCAAATTGGTTCCAATCTAACCAACAATGCCCCAAAATATCTCAAATTTTTATTTATGGCATTTATTCGATCCAAATATTCGATTTTCACTTAATACGATTTCCAAATTTTCTTCCTTTAAGCTTTATAGCCAGTAATATAGGCCTCCTACGAAAAATCTGAGTAACACGAAAGGGTCACTCTTGGGGGTGGACTATTTATTTACGGGGTTAACTTACATAACTTTTGAAAATTACACTTTGGTCCCTAAACTTTTCCAAAGTTTATACTTTGACCACAAAACTTTCAAAATTTCCATTTTAGTCACTAAACTTCAATTCCCACTTCAATTTTCCTCAAACTTTTGCCAACTTTGAAAGTACCCAATTTAACTTACTATTTATCACATGATACTTTTAAACCTTAAAAATTTCCTTTTATAAAGACTTAGACTAAATTTTCTTAACTCAGTCTATTATTTCGATAGTTATAGAAAATCTCCATAAAATAAAATTTCTCTTAGAAATCCTTTATCTATAATCCATTAAATTATTCTTTACTTTTACTAAGTCCAAAATATCGATCAAAAATACTTTTATGGGATCTTCCTAGAGGTCACCCATCCTAACATTTCCCTGGCCTGAGCACGCTTAACAATTTTATTCAATCCAAATTCAATACATTCTACTGTATCTTAATTCTGAAAAAACTGATATCAAGGTTCTTATTCCGATCAGATTCACCCTTATATTGAATAAAATCACTTCTTGGGGAAATTTACACTTTAGTCCTCAAACTTTTTCAAATTCACACTTTAACCCCTTAAACTTTCAAAATTACAATTTGGTCACTAGTCCAAAAATTGGGATATTACAATTGAAGTATTTTCAAACATGGTTTTACAAGAGCATAGTAGTAATAAGAGGCAATGTGACCAAGTTGTAATTGGGAGGTTTATTTTGGGTACTCCCTATTTGTACAAGTTATGTTTGATTTTTGGACTTGTATAATGCTTAATGTCTGGTGTTGAGGGGTTGAGAAACATTTTGCATGCTTGGGTAGAAATCATGCCTATAGGAGTTATGTTTGGATTTGATATGTTGTGTATGATCTTCTACCATGCTTTTATGTCTGAGTAATTGATATTTGTGAAAATTTATGATGATTAGATGTTGATTGGAGTGTGTTAGATTAAGCCAAAGTGTCATATGTTGGACAAGGAGGTCATTACAGGTCTGTTCGTTCTAGTATGGGTCCTTTGGGATCGGTACGCAGGGACCTATCTCGGCTCAATCTGGGCAAAAATGCCTTGGCGTACCGATACACATAGGGACCGTATCGTTACACGCTGTTGAAAATTTCGCTTGGTTTCGATACACGGGCAACCATACCGGTATGCTTGTTGGCTACTAGAATTCTCAATTTTGAACATTGCATACATGTACCGATATGCTTGAGGTCCATATCGGTACACCTTTGAAACTTGAACATGTATCGATATGGGGATGCAGTGTACCGATACACAGTTAGGTATTTCGGTTAAGATGCCTTTTGAAGTTTGATTTCTTTGCAATTTAGTCCATATTTCTCTATTATGCAATTAAATAAGTTTGGATAGTTATTTTAAGTTGAAATTTAACCCGATTGTATGAAATATGACTAATTAAATATTAGTAACTTTAATTTCAAGAAAGTCCTCTTAATTATTAGAAATTAGATTTTGGTCCTTGTAACGCATATTCTTACAAGTGTATGTCAATTCGACGCCCGATTGGGTTGTAGTTTTCACTGATGATAACATGGTCACCATAGGATCTAATCATGCATTTAGAAAAGATGAAATGAAAAATAGACCATTTTCTAAGTAAATATTTTGAGTTTGTCTCGGTAAACCCTAATATAGCTCGCTTGGTTCAGTCTTGCGACTAGGCCGGGTCAAGGGGTTACATTTGTTGGTATCAGAGCTAGGTTATGATTGTCGGGAGGTGGGTTATGGTTGTTTGATGTATTGCTGATGTATGATTCCGTTGATTGTTATGCACGTGTTTGAATTTGTGAGATTATGTTCCATATGTGATATGATTAGGATGTTTTGCTTGTGGACACATTGCCTTATTACTACTAGTGTTAAATGATTTTGGTTTTTAAACATGAGCAACTTGGATTCTTGCTTCGAGCTGATTTGATTATTATTTTGTTATATTTTTATGCTATAAATTCATGTTTTTGAGTATGTAATCGAAACGAGAGATGAGATCAAATACGTTCACATTCCTTGAAGGGAATGATAAGATATGGATCAATACAAGGTTGGGGTATCTTTTGCTTGGGATTGAAAGAATGCAGAGGCTTATGTTGCAAAGTTACCTCGGTTGTGTTATTAAATCAGGAGTTGAGGATGTTTGGGTTTCAGAAGTTGTGTGTTAGTAATCCTTTCTTGAGATGTTATAGATAATGTTATCGGAGTTGTCTTTTAGTTGCAAAGTTAGGTTCGGTGTAGAGACGTACTTTGGTACAGCTCCCAAATTCTTTTGAGCTAGGGTGGTGAGTAGAAAGAAAGGGTAGAAGTGATGATATCTTTGTGTTCTAAGTGTACGATGAAGTTTAGTAAGCTCGGTCTAAGAATATTGTTAGTAAGTGTGAGTTGTCAAACATGCACAGTACAAAACACTTATATGTATATGTTTAAATATGTCATTACTTGCATCTATTTGGGCATGACATTAGAGGTTTTGCATACATGTGCATAGGCATTTGTGAGGGCATATAGGTAATCATGCATACATATGTTCACACTTACGAATAACTTTTTCGGAGACCGATGAATCTTTAATGGATGTTAGCTTAGAAATGAGGTTCTTCAGGATCTTGCAGAATTGGAAAGTGTTTAAGGTGGTTTTTTGGAGGTTGTAATATATTTGAAGTGGCCAAGCTTGATGTTAGGAGTGCGTGGTTCCAAGGATCGGTTGATTTCTATATGAATTGTAGAGAAAGGCTTGATGTGGTTGTGCCACCGTTGGTGAATTTATGACATTAAAGATGTCATATGGTACATGGGATCACATTAGGCATGATTGTCTACAGTTAGCTAGGGAAGGTTAGGCTCCTGCACTGCTGTTGTGCCACAGAGAGGCAGTGTGCGCGATCGTGGACATTTTCAACGTAGGGAGGATGGTTAAAGGACAGTTGCTCATACCATAGCGGTTCAACCTGAGGGTGGCGGGCCAGCAAGAGTTTTCGTGCATCGTGTAGGAAGGAATAATACCGATGTAATTATAGGTAAATTTACTTTGTAGTTCATATCAATGCTTTCTTTGATAGATTATGATTCTACACATTTATACATCTTGCGCGAACATGCATGTTTGCTTGATATACCTGTAGAAGTGTTAGATGTTGGTATAAGGGTAACTAGTTCTTTTGGTGAGACAGTAGTTGCTAGGAGGTTGTATAGGGGATGTCCTTTGATGGTTCAAGGTCAAGTGTTTGAGGCATATTTGATAGAGCTACCGTTTTATGGTTTTGATGTAATTTGGGGGGTGGATTGGTTGTCTGAACATAGAGCTGTGGTTGATTTCAATACCAAACGGGTTTAATTGAAACTTGCTGAGGATTACGAAGTGGTGGTTGTGGGCGAGAATGTCAAATTCTTGTCCAATGTTGTTTCAGCTTTGGAAGCACGAAAGATGTTAGAATCTGGGGGTCAAGCATACCTAGCTTATGTTATGAACCCTAATATGAAGGAAATGCATGCCCAGGATATTCGCTCTGTTTGCAATTTTCCAAGAGTATTTTCGAAAGAATTGCCTGGTTTGCCGCCGGATAAGGAGGTAGAGTTTTGCATTGAGGCGTACGCATATGTAGATCCGGGTTCGCATGGAACCCAAAGAATTGAAAGAGTTGAAGACGCAACTACAAGAGTTGTTGGATCGTGATTCCATTCATCCTAGTGTGTCATCATGGGGAGCACCGGTGTTGTTTGTGAAGAAGAAAGATAACATGATAAGAATGTGCATTGATTATCGGCAACTAAATAGTTAACGATTAAGAACAAGTATCCTTTACAGAGGATCGCTGATTTTCTTGATCAGTTTTAGGGTGCTACGGTGTTTTCCAATATTGAGTTGAGGTTTGGGTATTACCAGTTGAAGGTGAAGGATAAAGACGTGCCGAAGACAATTTTTCGCACGTGTTATGGGCATTATTAGTTCTTGGTGATGCTTTTTGTTATGACAAATGCGCCAACAATTTTCGTGGATAAGATGAATCGAGTGTTACATAAATTTTTTGATCAACTTGTAGTAATGTTCATCGATGATATCTTTGTGCTCTTGTACCGAGGAAGGCCAAGATCGACTCCTACGGATTGTGTTGCAAGTTTTGTTGGACAATAAGTTGTATGCCAAGTTGAGTAAGTGTGAGTTTTGGTGTAAACCCCTTGACCCGGTCTAGTCGCAAGACCAAACCGAGCGAGCTATATTAGGGTTTGCCGAGACAAACCCTGAAGAATTTCGATTGAAACGGTCTATTTTTTCTTTTATCATATCCAAAGGTATATATAAGTCCTAGGGTGGTCATATAGATTAGAGTTCAAATTCCAACACAATCGGGCATCAATTCGACATCTAATTGCTTGAATTCGCTTTACAATGACTAAAATGTAATTTCCAATATTTACAAGGACTTCTATAAAATTAAAGTTACCAATCCTCAATCATTCACATTTCATGCCTTCAGGTTAATTCTCATCTTAAAATATCCATTCAAACTCATTTAATTGCATAAATAAGAATTAGGTACCAAATTTCAAAGATTCGAAACTTCAGAGAGCATCTCAACCGAATTAACGGCTAACTTACCAGTATGGACCTCAACTATATCGCAACAGTGCAAAAAGAAAAAGGCGTACCGATATGGTCCTTAAGCGTATCAGTATGGGATTGAATGTTTTGAAAATTCAAATTCTAGTAGCCAAATACCGTACTTGTACGACAACCCGTGTACCGAAACTTGCGTTCATTTTTAGCTATGCGTACCGATACGGTTACCAGGCGTATTGCTACACCTAGGCAATTTTGAACAAATTGAGCTGAGACAAGTCCCCACGTACCGATCTCTAAGGACCAGTACCATTACGGACAGACCTATAATGACTTATAGGTCCAACATATGACACTTTGGCTCAACCTAACGCCCTCAGTTCAATCTCTAATCATCATATAATATCTCAAGCATCAAATCTTCAAGCATGGCAACATATAAAGAGACTATACTAAGAATGGCAAGATCAAACATCCTCCTAAAAGCATGATTTCTACCCAAGCATGCATCTTGTTTCCTAAACCCCTCAAAACCAAGTGCAAACATCATACAAGTCCAAAAACAATAATCCAAACTTATACAAATATGGAGTAATCAAAATACATCTCCCTAAACAACTCGGTTACATTTCCTTCTATTTACTACTTAGTACATATGAAACCATGCTTTGAAATATATTAATCCTTGGATCCTTCCTCGCTCATGTGCTGTCTGAGAAGTCTATTTCTTTGCATTGATGAGGAAAAGAGAGCGTAAGCTATAAGCTTAGTGAGGGATTCACATTTAAAATCATTTAATTCAAACCACGTGTAATTGTCTCATGCAAAACTTCTCATGCTTCTCAAATCATCTCAATTATGCACATTTAAAACATTTTCAACACATGTATCATGGATTCAACCTCTACCTCAATTTAAGCTTCATGTATCAACATCTCTATAACAAGCTTAAAGAGTACCACATGTATAAATCACATTATACAAACATAATCCATTTCTCATGATACATTAACTCATATATTGGCTTTCAAGTGACTCAAAACCAAGCAACCATTCATTTCATAAAACACATTGGATACACAGGTTTCTCAATTGGAAAAACAAAAAGGAAATCAATGGAGATTGTTTCCTGAGAATTTTGGAGTGGAAATCTTAGTTTGATTGATGAGTAAGTTGAGAGAAAAAGGTTGGATGAAAAGTAGTTACGTAAGAAAGTGATTTTGCAAATTAAAAATCCTTTTAATAAATTTTCCTTTATTTAAATATAAAATCATTTAAAAACACCTTAAAATAGCCTAAATTAAGAGAGAAATCTGATGAAAAATGTTGGACAAATAGTTCCTTAAAGATTCTAAGTTTGGACCATTTTACGATTTAGTCACCAAAAACAGTTTTGAAATCTTTTCATTTTAATCACTAGACCAGAATGTACCAAAATCAGATTTAATTACTTCAAATTGAATTTACCAAATTAGTTAAATTATTAATTAAGTAATTTATAACATTTTCCCATAATTTATTTTAACTAAAAACAATTTTATAAGATTTTATTCCCGAAACTATTTGAATTGCCTAAACCGGTTCTTTCGAACCACCTACCAGATCCGATCCACAACTAGGCCCAATTTCAAGGCGTTACAACTCTCTCCCTCTTAAGAAATTTCATCCTCGAAATTTACCTGTCGAAAAAAGATGAGGGAACTGCTTCAACATGTCCTCCTTGCTTTCCCAGGTAGCTTCCTCAACACTACGATGCCACTACAACACCTTTACCAGCTCTATGGTCTTTTCGCAGGGAACTTTACTACTCGAATCCAGAATTCTCACAAGCTCCTCATCGTAGTTCAAATCTGGATTCAACTTAATCTCTTCCACAAGAATTACATGCGAAGGATCCGACCTATACCTCCGAAGCATCAATACATGGAAAACATCATGTATCTTCTCAACACTGCCAGTGTTGCGTGCTTTGAGTGCTACACAAATGGTGCAAGTGAACACGTCGCAAGTAATAAATGATAAGTATAGAGTATCGTCTCCTCAGGGATTGGTTTGGGCCACTTTGCTTAAGTCACTGCAAATGTTTAAAGAATTAAATAGTAATGATGAATTGAGATACGGTAAACTAAATATAAGGAATTGAAATAAAGGAAAGAGGAAACCGAATTGAGAGAGTAAGTCGGGTTATCGAGAGTATTAGTGTAATTGCCGAAAGAATTGCCTTGGCTTGTAGTTACAGTGGCAAATAATTGCTAAGGCAAGTAGTTTGCTAGAAGTATGACTCTTCTTGGCAAGTGGTTGCCCTAGCAAGTTAATTGTCGTGGCAAGTCAATGCAGAGTAATTTCCGTGGCAACTGGACTGCAAATCGTTGCTTCTTCAATGTTCAGCGGAGTGTTCTTCAATGCCTTTGAATTATCAGTAACCGAAGAACTGATGATTGTGCATGCCTTGGTGATACATCCCTGCGTTAACCTTAGCTGGACAACATCGATCTTCACTCCTTTTAGCTGTTGAAATCCTTTCCTTATCCCTAAGGCAGATTAGTTCCCACCAACGATTGTTTAAATGGAAACCGTATCCAATTTGTTTCATGAATCTAGCTCTCCCGAGCCTAGATAAATGGATGCGTTTAAGATTGTTTCCCAAGCTCACTTGAAACAATAATAAAAACCAAGAATGGAAAAACAATGAATTTATATTGAAACTAAAATCAAGAACAAGAACACTTCATCTCTCAACACCAAAAAAACCCAATAATCCCAAGCCAAATATATTTAGTTCATGGCTGGGTAAAGAAAAAATAACAAGGAAAATAACCCAGACATGGTGGGATTACAAAGTAGAAATAAAATGGAGATAAAACTCCTTTGGTGCGTGAATCCCTTTGGCTCAATCTCCCTCCAATTCGACTTCCTCTTCAAAGCTGAGATTTGATCTCTATTTATAGGAGAGTTTGCGATCAGATTTGCTATTGATGAGGATAGGATTAAGCTTGAATTAATTTGAATAAGAGATAATTAATATCTTTTATCTTTATCTCCAAGAAACTCTTCAAAATCTGAGCATTTATCCCTATCCAATTCTGTGTGAAAATCCAAATCTGGGGAATTATCCATTGCTTTATCCAAAAAATGGACAGAATTATCTAGCTTTATCCAGATATGCCACGTCAATAAGCTTCGGCAACTCCTTCAGTATTCTCCTTAGTTGCCACGACAATCCCTTCAGTATTCTTCTTAATTGCCATGGCAATCCCTACTTACCACGCCAATCCTATCCTGCACAAAATAAAGCACACCAGTATCAAATTTCCACAAAAACCAACAAAATGTAATACCAAGCTCATTAACCAAGGAATCTAGGAAACTATGCATGAATACTTATCAATGCAACTAAAATGAGATTAAGTCTAACAATAATATGAGTGAAAAGGGAAAGAAAAATAGTACTTTTATGCACTCATCACACCCCCAAACTCGAACTATTGTCTGTCCTCAAGCAATGCAAAATTAACAAGCACCTACCAAGGCATTTACCAAACATGAACAAGTTGCATACTTGACTTCAATCCTCAGAACCGTGACAACTAAATTTAATTACCTTTGTGACTTTAGGCAATATATAGAAAGATTACTCAAAATTCAGTATGATGCAAGTGAAGTGTGTGTATAGTCATGTACAACTTAATCTTAAGAGTTCCAAGCAAAACCTTAGTTTTATTAACTTGCCAATGCAAGCGATCTAACTAGAGCCAGTTTCGGGCACCTCTAGCAAAGGTTGATTTGTTGTTTTTCCGGCTAGAGCCAGTGGGGCACCTCTAGCATTTTTCTAATATTTCTTGCCTAAGGTTCACTAGGTTCTCCTAAGTTAACAAGTCACAACAGTGTTTATTAAAGTTGCATCATAACGAAATCCTAAGCAACTTTCCATGCTAAGCCTAGAGTCAAAAGTTCTCTTAACCTAATGTCGTGGCAAATAAATCATCATCATATATCACAGCAGGTTATTAACTAGTTTAGTTAGTAAAACTATCATGACAAGTGACACTAACTAAAAACAAATAAATACAAATGCAACAAAACATGAAACAAAGAAAGACAATCCCTCCCCTCAAACTTGAAGAAAGCATTGTCCTCAATGCATGCAAAATTAAACAAAAAAAATGAAATGCAAATGAGTTAATAGAAGAGGTCATCACCTAGAATTCGTAGTGTCCTTGGGTCGTTTGCTTGAGGCGTATGCTACCTCCCTTGCTGGTGGTGGTGGAGTTGGTGCATGGTCATTATCTGTAATTTTCTCTACCTCCTCAATCGACTCACCCTCTTTCTCAGCTATGTCTAGTGGTAAAGTTTTATGCTTTGATGTTGTCTCTAAGGCACATCCAGAGGTGGGGAATTCAATGGTACAGAGGTAGTGTCTTTGGAATCTGAAAAATCAAAACTAGTGTTAGTACGCTGCAGATAATGAGCTAGTTTTTACCGTTTTGCGTGATTGGGGTTGCCGCGGTAATATCACTCGTAACTGGCTCAAGATTGCCAAATTTAGTTTCTGGGGCAAGTAATTGCAATTTGGATTATCCTCCAATATGACGTGCTTAATAGGTGTTGATATAGTACCACAAAAGCTAATGCTCTGCCTCAATATACTCCAATCGATTCAGTAGTGGGCTCAAAAGTTCTTATGGAATCGAGGCAGTTGTTGTGGCATGTTCTTTTGTCGTGACAAGTTTGACTGTATGGGCTTCTATCAACATCCCGATCTTATTAAAATTAAAAAAACCTAAAATAAAATTAAACAAAAAATTGAAGGGAATAGGTTTGCCTTAACGAAAACTTGATGAGGGTCGCTTCCGATATTTCTTATAGTCCATTCGTACCCTCCATCGAGTGACAATATTACCCAAAAAGAGTTGGGCCATTAATATCGAAACCACTCCCACTCGCGCTACCTTGGTGGAGGTGTCTTTCTTTCGTGTTCCCTTATAATCCATGCATACCTTCCACCTTGCTATTACTCCTAAGGCCATGAATGTATTAATAGGAAAAATTATATCAACACCCAACCATTTAATTACCTCATTATCTCTGACTTCCATCATGGTTGGATGTAGCCTTCGTTGTCGTGGCAATTGCTGTTCTAGCCAATTTTCATGGCAATCTTCTGCCAAAATTCGATGTAAGTCAAGGGAATGACCAATTTTCTAAAAACCTTCTCGAGTCTAAACACTATTTTCTTTAGGCCTCTCAAACATCTCTATCAGTAGAGATTTCGATGGCTTCAAATCTACTAGTGTTGGTTCCTCAAGGAATACCTACAATGGATGAGGTGAGTTTTTAAAGAATTCAAAAGGTTCAACCATCACCTGCTCATATTTCATTAGCATAGTATCATTATCTTGTTGATCCTGTATGTGGTCTTGCAATTATCGTGGCAATGGTGGATAAGTGCAATCCATAGATTTTTGCTTTAGCATCAGTGTTGTAACATTCTGGGCATCAGATTCCCCATAATATGCTGTAGCATTACCCTTTTTAGCCTCACGAATGTTGTCGCGGCATTACTCTGCTCAGGCTCCTCAATTTCCGTGGCATTTCTTTGTTTAGGCTCATCCAGTGTTGGGAAGTCTTTCTCATCAACATGCTCTCGACTTGGAAGTTTTAGTTGTTCCCTACACATCGGGGAGCTCTCTTCGCATTGCTCCTTGTCTTCTTGCCTTGGGACTTTAGTATCCCTAGGACTTAATTGTTAGGGCATGTTATCCATGGCATATATGAATTTCCTCAATTGATCTTCTGAATCTTACATGAGTGAATCCATCCTAGCTATCCTCGCATCCATGGCATTTGATAGCTCTTGAATCTCCTCAATTGATCTATCTGATGTAACCATGAAAAATTGAAACGTTTCCTCTAAGGAATTGAATACTCTTAACGAGGACTGTATTGCCATGGCATATCTGTTGTAGCAGCAAAACTATTATGGTCAAAAAAATTGAGCATTTTGATCATACCATGAAAGATTTTGCTGATGGTTCCAACTATGGTCCTCCATGTAGCCATATGCACCAGGATTTTGATGGCAATTTTCAAACACATAATGCTCTCCACAGCAAGTGCACGAGTTTTCCACGGTATAGGCTCTTTGGGCTTTTCTCGGTTGGTATAGGTAATCATCGGTGAGCGTAACAAATTCTTGATTGCATTGATTCCTATCATCCCACATCAACTCTCGAATAGATCGACTTTTATTTCCCCTGATGTTGATGTCCCTTAACTTTGTAGCACACATGATTTTTTTGATAAAAACAAACAAAAAAGAAAAGTTAGTAAAAAAATGCAATAACAAAAATAACTAACACCAATTGCCAATCCCCGGCAACGGCGCCAAAAACTTGTTGCGCGTTTTGAGAGCTACAAAAATGGTGCAAGTGAACACGTCGCAAGTAATAAATGATAAGTATCGATATCGTCTCCTCAGGGATTGGTTTGGGCCACTTTGCTTAAGTCACTGCAAATGTTTAAAAAATTAAATAGTAATGATGAATTGAGATAAAGTAAACTAAATCTAAAGAACTGAAATAAAGGAAAGAGGAAACCGAATTGAGAGAGTAGGCTAGGTTATCAAGAGTATTGGTATAAATACCGAAAGAATTGCCTTGGCTTGTAGTTGTAATGGCAAATAATTGCTAAGGCAAGTAGTTTGCTAAAAGTATGGCTCTTCTTGGCAAGCAGTTTCCCTGGCAAGTTAATTACCGTGGCAAGTCAATCCAGAGTGATTGTCGTGGCAACTAGGCTGCGTTGCTTCTTCAATGTTCAGCTGAATGTTCTTCAATGCCTACGAAATATCCCTAACCGAAGAACTGATGATTTTGCATGCCTTGGTGATACATCCCTGCGTTAACCTTGGCTGGACAACATCGATCTTCACTCCTTTTAGCTACTAGAACCCTTTCCTTATCCCTAAGGCAGATTATTTCCCACCAATGGTTGTTTAAATGGAAACTGTATCCAATTCGTTTCGTGAATCTAGCTATCCTGAGCCTAGATAAATGGATGCGTTCAAGATTCTTTCCCAAGCTCACTTGAAACAATAATAAAAACCAAGAATGGATAAAAATGAATTTATATTGAAACTAAAACCAAGAACAAGAACAATTCGCCTCTCAACACCAAAAAAACCCAATAATCCCAAGCCAAATAAATTTAGTTCATGGCTGGGTAAAGAAAAAATAACAGGGAAAATAACCAGACATGGTGGGATTACAAAATAGAAATAAAATGGAGATGAAACTCCTTTGGTGCGTGAATCTCTTTGGCTAGATCTCCCTCCAATTTGTCTCCCTCTTCAAAGCTGTGATTTGATCTCTATTTATAAGAGAGCTTACGATCAGATTTGTTATTGATGAGGATATGAATAAGCTTGAATTAATTCGATTAAGAGATAATTAATATCTTTTATCTTTATCTCCAAGAAACTCTTCAAAATCTGAGCATTTATCCGTATCCAATTCTGCGTGTAAATCCAAACCTGGGGAATTATCCCTTGCTTTTTCTATTTATCCTAAAAATGGGTGGAACTATCTAGATATGCCACGGCAATCAGCTTCGGCAACTATTTCATTATTCTCCTTAATTGCCACGGTAATCCGTCGAGTATTCTCCTTAATTGCCATGACAATCCCTACTTGCCACGACAATCTTGTCCTGCACAAAATAAAGCACACCATCAACGAATTTTTCACAACAACCAACAAAATGTAATACAAGCTTATTAACCAAGGAAACTAGGAAACTATGCATGAATGCTTATCAATGCAACTAAAATGAGCCTAAGTCTAACAATAATATGAGTGAAAAGGGCAAGAAAAATAGTTCTTTTACGCACTCATCAGCCAGCAACCTCAATCTATACGCAACTAGACCAACACACTCCAACACCTCATATGGCCCAATAAATCTAGGACTCAATTTACCCTTCCGTCCAAACCTCATCACCTTTTTCTAAGACGAAAGCTTCAACAACACACGATCACCAACTACATACACAATCTCCCTTCGCTTCAAGTCAGCATAAGACTTTTGCCGATCCGAAGCTGCTTTCAAATGGTCACTAATAAGCTTCACCTTCTCATTGGTATCCTTCAACACATCCGGAAAAGAAACATACTTCTCTCCTACCTCTGCGTAACAAAGTGGCATACAACATATTCTACCATATAAAGCCTCGTACGGTGCCATTTGGATACTAGCTTAATAACTGTTATTATAAGCAAACTCCACCAAAGGTAACTGCTTCACCCATGACCCTTAGAAATCTATGATGCAGCACCTCAACATGTCTTCCACCACTTGGATAACACGCTCAGACTGACCATCCGTTTGAGGATGATATGAAGTACTAAAATTCAGCCGTGAACCCAAGGCTCTATGCAAACACTCCCAAAATCTCACGGTAAATCGCGGATCTCTATCCGATACAATAGACTTTGGCACACCATGCACCCTCACAATATCCACAATATAAAACTCTGCCAATTTATCCAAGGTATACGTCGTATGCACAGCCAGGAAATATGCACACTTTGTAAACCTATCCACAATTACCCAAACAAAATTCTTCTTCGATGGTGTCAAAGGCAAACCGGACACAAAATCCATGGTGATTCTCTCCCATTTCTATTTCCTTAACTGTTGTAACGAACCCGAAGGAAACTGATGTTCTGCCTTAATACGCTGACAAACCATGCAACGAGCAACAAAATTCTCAACATCCCTCTTCAAACCAACCTAGAAATACTCTTTCTTCAAGTCTTAATACATCTTCGTACTCCCTGGATGCATAGAAAATTGAATCGAATATGCCTCAGTCAAGATAGTGTGCCTCAACTCTTCATCACTCGGCACCACCACTCGACCTTTGTCACACAAAACTTCGTCTTCACTAAAACCATAATCCGTTTGATTTTCATCCAAGATATCGTTAACATACGGCACTAGCGCGTCATCATAAGGTTGTTTCTCCTTAATCTTCTGCAACATCGAAGGCTTCACGTGCAACTCAGCCAATAACCCACAATCAGACGACACACTCAACTGCGCAAACATCGCCCTCAGCTCAACCTCAACCTTCCTACTCAACGCATCAGCCACCACATTAGTTTTTCCTTGATGATACTCGATTGTCTGACCGTAATCATTAAGCAACTCCAAGCATCTTCGTTGCCTAAGATTTAACTCTTTCCAAGACATCAAATACTTCAAACTTTTGTGGTCCGTATACACCGCACACTTCTCACCATAAAGATAATGTCGCCAAATCTTCAAGGCAAACACCACCACAACCAACTCAATATCGTGAGTAGGGTAAATGCACTCATGTATCTTCAACTGCCTAGATGCATAGGCGACAACCCTTCCTTTTTGCATCAATATGCATACCAACCCACATAGGAGGCATTGCTATACACGACAAACTCCTTTCCTAACTCAGGTTAAATCAAGATTGGAGCTTGCGTTAAAGCTTTCTTCAGCTTATCGAAAGCTTGGTATCTCACCTCCGTCCACTCAAAACTCACATCTTTCTATGACAATTTCGTCAAAGGTCCAGTAATCCTCGAAAAACCATCAACAAAGTGTCGATAATATCCTGCCAACCCCAGAAACTACGAACCTCCGAAACTGACTTTGGTTACTTCCAATTCACAACAACCTATTTTTTGCGGATCCACATAAATACCTTCGGCCGAAACAACATGGCCAAGGAAAACCACCTGCTTGATCCAAAACTCATATTAAAGCTTGTTATCTAGTAGAACTTGCAACACAATCCGTAGATGTCGATCGTGATCTTTCTCAGTACGAGAGTACACAAGAATGTCATCGATGAACACCACCATAAATTGGTCCAAGTATTCATGGAATACCTGATTCATCATATCCATGAATGCTATCGTTGCATTGGCCAAACCAAACGGGATCACTAAAAACTCATAATGCCCATAACGTGTGCGAAAAGATGTCTTCAGCATATCCTTATGCTTCACCTTCAACTGATAATACCCAGACCGTAGATCAATCTTAGAAAACACTGTAGCACCTCGAAGCTGATCAAACAGATCATCAGTCTGTGGTAAAGGATACTTGTTCTTATTCGTCAACTTGTTTAGTTGCCGATAATCAATGCACATTATCATCGTGCCATCTTTCTTTTTCACAAACAACACCAGTGCTCCCCACAGTGGCACAATTGGCTGAATAAAGCCTCTATCTAGCAAATCTTGCGACTGCGTCTTCAACTCATTTAACTCTTTCGGGGCCATACAGTACAGAGCAATTGACACCGAAGCCGTATCTGCATACGTTTTAATGTAAAACTCTACCTCCCTATCCAGTGGCAAACCAAGCAACTCTTCCAAAAACACTCCTGGAAAATCGCAAACTGTACGAATATCCTAGATATGCACTTCCTTCATATTCAGGTTCATAACATAGGCCAGGTATGCTTTACCCCTAAACTCCAACAACCTCTACGCTTTCAAAGCCGAAACCATATTTGACATGAACTTAACATTCTTGCCCAAAATAAACTACGGCCCTATGTTGAGATAATCAATCCATTCCCCAGAATCACATCAAAACCGTGAAATTATAACTCTATTAGATCATCCTCAAAGATATGCCCTTGAACCATTAAGGGACAACTCCTATACAACTTCCTAGCTACAACCGTCTCACCAAAGAAACTTGTTACCCATATACCAACATCTAACAACTCTACAGGTAAATCCAACCAACATGCATTCTTGTGTAGAATTTAGGAATGCGTAGAACCAGAATCAATCAAAGATAACAAAGGTATACACTGTAAGGTAAAGGTTCCTACGATCACGTCGGTATCATTCCCCCCTACACGGTGAACAAAGACCCTTGTCGGTCCACCGCCCTTTGGCTGAACTGCTACGGTATGCGCTACCACTATCTGTCCATCATCCCTACGCTAGAAATGTCCACGGCCGAGCTTGCGACCCCTCTGCACTACAACAACTGGTGTATGAGCCTGACCCTCTATAGTTAACTGTGAACAATCCCTCCTAAGATGATCCCTCGATCTAGGGCTCCAAAAAGTGCCCAAAGCACCCCAACATCCCCCTGAATACCGCCTGCCACATCTCCTAAACTGGGGAACTCCAACATAGGTATTCTGACCCTAAAATCCATGCCCAGCACCATTTCCCACACGCTTTTGATCCGAAGGGTACCATCTGTCTCTATGCCTCTTATAACGATCCCTGCCAACATTAGACTCCGCACTCCTCTTACCTGCCGAAGAACTCCCTGAGCGAACATACAAATCCAAATTCTATTCTATGTCCTTAGCTCGTGAAACCAGGACATCAAACTCTATATAGTTCGTAGCCAGCATGTACGTCTTCACCTTCTTAATCAACCCGTAACGGAATCGATCACACCTCTGTCACTCATCCAGAACTAGTTCAGGAGCATACTTACTCAACCAAACAAATTGGATCTCGTACTCAAAAACAGACATGTTTCCTTGCTCTAAGGCCATGAACTCCCTCTTATTCTCATCCTTATATCGAGTTCCCAAATACTTCTTCTTGAAAGCCTCGCAAAAGAATTCCCATGTAAAATTAGCAGGTTCTATACCCGCGATAACAATTGTCCACCAACTGTAAGCATCACCTTGCAGCAATAAAACAATACACCCCAACTTACGAACGTCTCTACACTCCATCTGGCCAAGGATCCTTTCTGTGCTAGCAAACCATTCCTTGGCTGCTTTAGGAGCCAAACCTCTAAACTCAATGCCACCTAGGCTACGCAAACGCTCTAAAGGTAAATCGACATTAACACCTGCAGGCACCAGTACAGGCAGATGCACCCTAGCTATGGCTACCTGGAAAGCTCCCGTCATCGCTTGGACTAACGGTGTCATATCTCCAAAAATAGGTCTTTATGGTTCTTGAGGTGCACCGCCCTCTACTCCAACACCAACATGAGGAATTAGTGGAGGAAAAGGCAACTCATCGTCGTGTGTATCAACCACACTACCCATGTGAGCTCTAGTCTCTCGTCTCGGTCCCATATGTAGAAATACGAGTCTAAAACATGATAATGAAATAAAACAAAATAGTTAGGATAGCTCACAGTAAGAATCCAAGTCACTCTTGTTTAAAAACAAAATCATTTAACTCAAGTAGTAATAAGGCAATGTAACCCCAAGTTAAACACCTAAACATACCACATATCGAACAAGATTTCACATATTCAATCACCTTACATGTCAAACAACATATGCCTACAATACCAATAAACCAAACAACCATAACCCACCTCCCAACAACATAACCTGGCTCTGATACCACCAAATGTAACCCTCTTGACCTGGTCAAGTCGTAAGACTAAACCGAGCGAGCTATATTAGGGTTTGCCGAGACAAACCTCAAAGAATTCCGATTGAAATGGTCTATTTTTTACTTTTATCTTATCTAAAGGCATATTTAAGTCATAGGGTGATCATATAGATTACAGTTCAAATTACAACTCAATCGGGCATCAATTCGACATCTAATTGTTTGAATTTGCTTTATAGGGACTAAAATGTAATTTCCAATATTTATAAGGACTTCCACAAAACTAAAGTTACCAATCCTCAATTATTCACATTCCATGCCTTCAGGTTAATTATCATCTCAAAAAACCATTCAAACTTATTTAATTGCATAAATAAGAAATAGGGACCAAATTGCAAAGATTCCAAACTTTAGAGAGCATCTCAACCGAATTAACGGCTAGCGTACCGGTACAAACCTCTTCTGTATCGCAATGGTGCAAAAATAAAAAGGCATATCGATACGGTCCTCAAGTGTATCGGTACGGGATTGAATGCTCTGAAAATTCAAATTCCAGTAGGCAAATACCATACTGGTACGACAACTCGTATACCAAAACCTACCTTCATTTACCACTATGCGTACCGATACGGTTACCAAGCGTATCGGTACACCTAGGTACTTTTGAACAAATTGAACCGAAATAGGTCCTCGCATACCGATCCCTAAGGACCCGTACCGGTACAGACAGACCTGTAATGACCTCTAGGTCCAACATATGACACTTTGGCTCAACCTAACACCCTCAATTAAATCTTTAATCATCATATAATATCTCAAGCGTCAAATCTTCAAGCATGGAAACGTAGAAAGAGACTATACTAAGCATGGCATGATCGAACATCCTCCTAAAAGCATGATTTCTACCCAAACATGCATCTTGTTTCCCAAACCCTTAAAACCAAGTGTAAAGCATCATACAAGTCCAAAAACAATAATCCAAACTTATACAAACAGGGAGTAACCAAAATACATCTCCCTAAACAACCTGGTTGCATTGCCTTCTTATTACTACTTGGTACTTATGAAACCATAATTTAAAATATATCAATCCATGGATCTTTCCTCGCTCACGTGCTATCCGAGAAGTCTATTTCTCTGCATTGAAGAGGAAAAGAGAGCGTAAGATATAAGCTTAGTGAGGGATTCGCAAAAACACTCACCAATGCATTTAAAGTCATTTAATTCAAACCACATGTAATTGTCTCATGCAAAATATCTCATGATTCTCAAATCATATAAATTATGCACATTTAAAACATTTTCAAAACATGTATCATGCATTCAACCTCTACCTCAATTTCAGTTTCATGTCTCAACATCTCTATAACAAGCTTAAAGAGTACCAAATGTATAAATCACATTATACAAACATAATCCATTTCTCATGATACATTAACTCATATATTGGCTTTCAAGTGACTCAAAACCAGGCAACCTTTCATTTCATAAAACACATTGGATACACAGATTTCTCAAGTGCTTCCTACGACCACTTCACATACATACCTCAACCAGAGTAGCGGCACACTTTCCCACCTCAACGGTTCAAGCTGAAGTAACAAAATATTTACCCAGCTCTATAGTTTGGATATATAAATCCACTAGTGGAAGAAAACGAAACATTTACCCATCTCAACCGTTGCGGTTCTCATGGTGGAGAGTACGGTACACTAATAACCCCTCGACACACACGAGGCGACTTTTTATAGTGCACTTTAAACCCTATGACTAGCCAACTATATCCGATAATATTTTAAATACAACCACTTGCCAATATATTCAATAAACAACATTAACTCACTATTTTTACATATGCATCAAAATCAATCAACTCAAATACATTAAACCATGTATTTAGCATTCTCAAAAATACTTTCATAAACCATATGCCATTCTCAAAGGTCATCATATATGATCATTTGCATCAACTTTTCATTTCTAAAACATGCATAATACAATAAGTAATCAAAACCATAAATATGTGCGTGAGATTTCATTTTACAAAACCGAAATCGAGAGAAATCTCAACCGATACTTACTTCTGAGCTTAGATAAGTGTTTCAAACTTTATCTAAACTACCACAACTCCTTTCAAACCTTTTAAATAACAGTAAACATTTTTCCACTCACAAACAATCCAACGCTTTCTTGTCGATGATCGAATCAAGCTTCGTCCCTTCAGCAAAATCCAAAGGATTCAACTCCCCTGCTTTACCCAACCAAAAATATAGGATTAAAACACATCTCTGTATCTCAAACCTCCAGCAACCAACAAACACAACATCACCACGCAAGAATCCATCAAACACATCTCTAAATCTATCCAGAACATCACCAAACCTCAATCTAAACAAATCCAGTCAAAACCTAAAGACTCTAACACCCTATCAACACCAATTAACATCCCAAACACTTCAAACACATCCTTATACCTCCAGAAACTCTACAGCAACAAGATCATACCAAAAACCAACTACAAACAACCTAGAAAACTAACCATTCACATAGTTTCGGGATTACATTGATTAATCACTTCTTTCAACATTAAAACTCATCCATTTAGAGATCTAAATCAATTAGATTCATCACCAAAATAGATCCAAATCAATTTCCAAAAATTTCCAAGTAAAAACTCAATTTAATGATCAAGGAGAAGCAACTGTATGATGATTCTTTGGTACCTCATGTCAAGGATATAATGGATGGCAATCAAACTTATTTCTGTTTCAGTGACAGAGTTTTGTGTTTCAAGTGTCAAGTGGTTGTGCCAAAAGATGATGAGTTAAGGCGCTCAATCTTGACTGAGGCACATTTGAGCCCTTTTTCTATGCATTCGAAGAGTAAAAAGATGTATTAGGATTTGAAAAAAGATTATTTCCGGGTTGGTTTTAAAAAGGATGTCACAGATTTTGTTGCTTGTTGCATGGTTTGTCAGCGCGCTAACGATGAGCATCAGTTTCCTTTGGGGTTGTTGCAACCGTTAATGATTCCAGAATGGAAGTGAGAGAGAATTACCATGGATTTTGTGTTCGGTTTGCCTTTGATGTCATCAAGGAAGAATTTTGTGTGGGCTATTGTGGATAGTTTATGAAGTGTGCACATTTTTTGGCTGTGCATACGACGTATACTTTGTATAAGTTTGCAGGGTTGTATATTATTGAGATCGTGAGGTTACACGGGGTGTCAAAGTCTATTGTATCAGATAGAGATTTGCGTTTTACAACAAGGTTTTGGTAATGTTTGTATAGGGCTTTGTGGTACGCGATTGAACTTTAGTACTTAGTAAGATCAGTTATATTAAGATAGAACTCGAGAATCATTTCAAGCTAGTTTATAATGAATCCTCTATAATACTAGTGTAGCTACTTGATTTTAACCTCAAAACCCTGAATCCTTCATCGACTGCTATTCTCGAATGCACTTTTTCCTTGGATGAAACCAATCATCTTTTATGTCTCTAGATGGTTCGAGAGCAGCGTGCCTAGATGGTTTTAATATCGGGTTCCTTATGAGGCACTTGGACTTTCTCAAGGATGATATCATGAAGTGTAACACCCCGAAAACAGACCTAGCTAAAATTTGATTCCTTATGATTGAAAAGTCAATTTCGATAATCAAGTGAATTCTTATGAAAGTGTTAATAAAGACTAATCTGAATAATTAGAAAGTTTTAGGCTTAAATCACAAGAATAAATATTAAGGACTAAATTGTGAAATTCTGAAGTTAAGGAGATGTAGCATAAAAGCTAAAAAATTCAAGGACTAATGATCTGATTTGACCTTGAACTTTCTTTATGAGAAAGGTTCTTTAAGGACTTAAAGCCTAATTAACCCATTTTCAAAAGTAGTGAAGCAAGCACCTAGGTATCAAAACTTCACAATTTAGCCATTTTCATTTATGTTAATTAATCACGTGGATAATTCATTCAAAAGAATGAATTTGGGTAACTTCTCATAACAAGACAAGAGTAGAACACCTTGTCTTTTTCGACCTCTCTCCTAACTCCATTGAAGGGCCCTTTGAGCTTTAAAATATTCTAAGTTCACATCCTTTCAATTTAGTCACTAGTTTTTCAATCCATGACTATGTTTGATCAAACTTTGGTGATGAAATTTCCATTTCAGCAAGTTTGGATATGGGCAAGTAAATTTTTACACCCTAAATCCATGTAACTATTGTAAGGATTAGAGGTCCATGTATTATTTGATTTGTTCGAATGATTTAATGAGTATAAGTTTGGATTTAGTGAAATTGGTCTAAGATTATTACAGTGGTAGTAAGTTCAATAAATCACCAAAACTTCTATAGATAGTATTAGAGACTAAAACTTATATATATAGAACCGTGTATGAATCTAGTTTCTTTTTCAACAAACAATGATTGATTTTGAGTGGTATATTAAAAGATATGTATTTTTGAGTAAGTAGAGGTCAAGAAACAGAGTAGTAGTTTGTAAAACTGCTTGAATAGCCACTTTGAAAATTCACTAAATATCACGTGAGAACACTCGGAATCTGAAATATATATGGCTAGAAATCTTAATCAGTCTACTTGCGTCTAAAACAAAAAGAATCAAATTCATAGATATATAACATTTATAGGAATATTTCTTTAAGCATGGTGCAAACTACCTAGTGTATTAAATGATATGTTTTTCTTAATGTTGATTAGAGAAAATGGAAGTGGTGGAAATTAAAAATTGGGAGGATAAGGAAAAAGGAAACTTTAAGCTTGGATTGAGGTGAGTGTAGCTCATGGTTTTGGATCATGTGGTGTCATTCTGATTAATGTTTTTTATGTATTATTATGTTTATGCATGATCATGACATACATGTCTCACATATAGCAAGTTGGTGGCTACATTCATGACATGGAAAGCTTGGTAAGCTTCTTTGGTTTTGTTTTGTATCATATATGCATTGGATATATTCATTTGACATGTTATGAAATGAGCCATAAGAATTAATGGTGAACCTTAGTGCTTCATAAATTATGAAATAAGATTTATGAATTATATGTCACCAATATTCATGAACTACAACTCTTTGGAGCTTTGTTCTCTCTATGAACAAGTATAAGAACTCATGGAGCTAATAGCTCATTTATGGAACAAGATCATGAAATAAAGCTAAGAATTAACAAGGACCTTAGACACATTGACATGGTATACGCTTACATGATTTTTGGCGATATTGTGGGATTTGGGGGAGGTTGTAACCCCCTTGACCCGACCTAGACTCTAGACCTAACCGAGTGAGCTATACTGGGTTTGCCAAGACAAACTTGAATGATTAATTAGAAACGGTCCATTTTTTCCATATATCTTGTCCAAATGCATAATTTAGTCCGAAGGTGATAATGTTGGCAGTGTGTAAAACTCACAATTAAATCAAGCATTTTACATCCAATTGATCGAGAGCGCACTCTAGGGACCAAATTGTAATTTTGGAAAATTGAAGGGACTTACTTAAATCCAAAGTTACCAAACCATAATTAATCAGGTTACATGAAATACGGTTAAGTTTCAACTTAAAATAATTATCTAAGCTCATTTAATTGCATGCTCAAGAAACAGGGACTAAACTTCAAAGATTCAAACTTCAGCAAAGCATAATACCAGAATTAACATACTAGGTATCGATACTCTCTTTGCTTGTATCAATATGGGTTCACTTTGCAAAGGGTATTAGTACAGTCCTCAGGCGTACCGATGCCACTAGTTCGATATCCAAAATAGAGAATTCTATTAGCTGAAGGGCATACCGATATGGTTGCCCACGTACCGATACCAAGTGTAATTTGTGAGGGGCGTACCGATACCCATGTGCGATTTTGCATAATTTTGAGCCTTGACAGACCTCGCGTACCGATCCCTGAGGACCCGTATCGGTACAACTGGATCTATAATGACCTCTTGGTCGAACATATGACACTTGGGCTCAATCAAACTTGCTTCAAACATCATAAAACATATTTAACAGCAACTCCACAACCAATTAAGCATGCTAGATGAACATTAAATCCATAGTTAAACAATCCATAGGTCTTATAGGCATGGTCTCTACCCAAGCATGCAAAACTCATCCCAACCCCTCAAATCAAACCATATAGCCACATACATATCCAAAATACCAAAAGAAACATGTCCAAAACAGGGAGTAAGCATACAACCCTCCCAATTACAACTTGGTCACATTGCCCTTTTATTACTACAAGTTCGTTTATTAAAACCACACTTGAAATGATTCGATTCTTGGATTCCTCCTTACTTACCTACTACCCTAAAAGCTTACTCTCCTGCATTGATGAGAAAAAGAGAGCGTAAGCATTTAATGCCTAGTGAGGGATGCTCTAAAACACTCATCAATGCATTTAAACCATTTGAGTCAAAACACTTTGTAAACATCATGCTTAAACATCTCATGCCCTTTTTACCTTTGTAAAACATCATATTAAACCATATGCAAAACATGTATCATGGATCTCATTTATAGTCCCATATGCAAAAACTTCAATTTAAGCCTTCACATGCTTATTCATCCAATAACGAAGCTTAAAGAGCAAAAGATGTATAAATCTTATTATACAAAACATATTTATCCATCATGATACACTAATTCATATATTGGCATTCAAGTGACCTAAAAATAGAACCTTTCCTTTATCAAAACACATCGGATACACGGATTTCATAGTGGTTCCACCACTTCACATACATCCATAACCAGAGAAAACGTCACATTTAACCCCTCAACGATTATGATGTATAATATCTACAATAGGAGCAAACGGCACAATTAACCCCTTAACCATTGTGATACGTAATCCACCAGCGGGAGAATATGGCACAATTAACCCCTCTACCACTGCGGTTCCCATTATGGAGAAAACAACACAATTAACCCCTCGACACACATGAGGTGACTTATTACAGTGCACTTTAAACCCTATGGCATGCCAACTATATCCGATAACATTTAATCATTGTTACTTGCCAATATATTCCACTTTAAACATGATACCTCACTGTTTTTCATATGCATCATTCAAGCCAATTTCCAATGCAACAAAACAAGCATTTACATATCATTGAAATCCTTTTCACAAATCATTTGCCATACTCAAATGTCATCAATATAAGATCATTTGCATCATATTCCATTTCCCAAAACATGCATAAAATAGTAGATATCAAAACATGAACATAGGCATGAGAAAATCAACTTTGCCAAACCGAAATTGAGAGCAAAATTGTCTAATACTTACTTTCGAGCTTAGACAAGAATTTTAAGCTTAATCTCGACTCCCAAAATCACTTTCAACCATTACAAAGATGTAAATCACGTTTCCACTCACCGACAACACAAAGCTCCACTTGCCGATGCGAAATTAAGCATTCTAAGATTCGAAACTTCTCCAATTTCTAAAGGATCCATCTCCCCTATTTTACCCACACAAAATAGGGGATTAATGCATTACTATGCATCTCTAACCCCAACAACATATATACTCAACTTCGCCACACTAAAAGCCATTAAACGCCTTCCAAGAATAACCGAAAACATCACTAAACTCAACCTAAATGAAGCCAAGCCATAAATCAACGATTTCAACATCTTAATAACATCAATTAACATCCAAAACACTTCCAACTTCAACTTATACCTCCAATAACCTTCTAACGCCCTAATCACTTCAAAATGTAACTTTTCACAACCTAGAAAATTAACAATTCAATTAGTTTCGAGATTCTTTTTATTAATCTCTTCTCGTAACATTAAAACATATCTTACATGTGATATATTTCAATTAGAATCAACACAAATTTTGTCAAGATCTACCAAATTTCTTATTAAAATTCAATTCAACCATTTAATCTTATTTTTTCATTGATACTTTTCAAAATCAATTGTAAAGGATTAAGAACATGGGAATTTCAGCAAAGAACCTTTGAATAGAGGAGAGAAACGAAAATCACCTCTAATTGTTGACTTCTCCCCTAATTGGCAAGACTTGAGTGAAATCTCCAAGAAAACAAATCGGATTTGATGTAGAAATCAAAGGAATCAATTAAGAATTCAAAATAAAATAAAAAAAAGAGATCATTCTTGATCATTTTAGAGTGGAATTGATAGTTTGGCTGCTAGGAAAATTGAGAGAAAACTTGAGAGCAAAAGTAGTTACGTGAGAAAAGTAAATCACCTTTTAAAATTCTTTTTAACTAAATCTATTTTACTTTTATTAAATAAACATTTAAAACCATTTAAAAAACCCTAAATTAAGGGAAAAGTATGATTAAAAATATTGGAAAATTAGCTCCTTAAAGATTCTAATTTTTTGCACTTTTACAATTTAGTCACCGAAATAATTTTGAAAACTTTACATTTTAGTCACCAGACCAAAATGTCATTTAATTCGAACTTATTTCATTAAATTGAGTTTACCAACCCCCCAATAGACCAAATAAAAAATTTCCACGATTTTTCCATATTTTATTTCACGTTAAAAATATTTATTACGATTTAATTTCCCTAAACTAGATCGAACTGACTAATCTGGTTCACCCAAATCGTCTAATCTATCTATCTAACTTCTAGGCCCAAATTCGTTGTGTTACAGAGATGATGGAAGAGAAGGGAATTCATGATTATGTACCATGTGACATGTGCTTTGTGCTATGTGCCATGTGTAACACAAACCAATATGGTTAAACATAGACCAACCTATCCATGTTCAATGTGATCCAAGGGACAAGATAATCAAGACACAAGAAAATCATAACAAGAATATCAAGAAAGTATATCATGAACAAGACATGATTATGAACTCCCATAAGACATACACAAGACATGACTATAAACTCATGTAAGACTTACTCAAGGCATGACTATGAACTCAAATAAAATATGTTCTAGTTATAATAAGTATGTATTGATGTCACCATGTTCTTTGATTTCTTTGTATGCATTTATGCCACTTTGTGCTTGATTTATTAAAATCCATGATTATTTATATATGATGTTATGCAAGGCCGCTACCTCACTTAGGCTAAGTAAGCCTAATGCATTCTATTGACATGCATTTTTAGGTTATAAACTAGTTAAGGATCGATCGTGGAAGAAGGTTGCAAGTCACTTCTCAAAGTTCCAAGTAAGTGTAATATCCCAAATTTTGGCTAGTGACCAAAATGTAAATTTTGAAAGTTTTGTGGATAAAGTATAAACTTAGGAAAAGTTCATGGACTAAATTGTAATTTTCAAAAGTATTTTAGTCCTGTAAATGAATAGTTTACCCCCAAGAATGATGTTTTCGTGTTACCCTAATTTTTCGTACGGAGTTTGTATTAATGGCTATAAGCGATAAAGTTCAAAAAAATTATAGAGCAGTTTTCTGCCTGGACAGTTGGTGACGTAAATTCAGTGATTTTTTATACTTTTTTTAAATTTTATTAATTTATGTGGCTTATACCGTTAGAACCGTTGTCGAATCTAGTTTCTCCAGTATAAAGGAAATTAAGATCCAGTATGTATTCTTTAAAGGTAGTGCAAGCTTTCAGAAAATGAAATTTGAAACATTTTGTATTCAAATGTTAGTTAGCAAGCTCGGAAGAATTAATGGAATTTCAAATTGGTCACTATGGACCATAATGAGTTTTTGAACAATACAAGGAATAAAGGAAAAATATTTGGAAATTTTATATTCGAATGATTATATTAGACATCATGTTTAAGGTATTGTTAGATTTGAATCTAACAAATACTTTATTTTATTCATGTGATTAATGAAGTCAAGTATGAATTAAAGAAGGTTTGAGGTACTATGAAAGAAAGGATCGAGCTAGGACTTAGTGAGGCACTGTGTTAAGTGGCCAAGGTGAGTGCAATTGCATACATATCATGACACATTGATGCTTTATACATCATTGGGATGGCTTGCGATTAGCCTACCCAAAATTTATTGCCATTATATTTATGTCATGGAGCATATGATTGACATATTGTAAATATGTCAAAATTTGAATATAAATGCATGGATCACTAGTTATATATGATGTTATAATATGAATGTTATTTTGGGTATGAACTGCCCAATGTTAAATTATGTTGATACACACTTTCATGGATGAAATGAATATGAAATATATGCCCAAGTATGTCATTGAGGGACAGGGTATAGTTGGCATGCCATAAAGTCCAGCAGCACGCTGCATACTCGGTTTAGCATTATAGTGTATATAAAGGACACTTAGTGTATATGGTTAGCACAGCCTTATAAATGTGCGGATGGTCAGCAATGCCTTAGAAATGTGCGGATGGTTAGCACTGACTTATAAATGTGTGGATGGTGGGCACGACCTTATTTGTATTAGCACTTCGGTGCATATTTGACTAGTGTACCCAGGGTCCTCATAGGCTTATATTTGGGCTATGGTTTATTGGTTAATAAATGATAATCAAGTGAATAAGCTTATGAGCTTTTGGAATACATGGCAAGTATATTGGTAAGAAATTTATATCCAATTTATATTATGTTAATATATGATTAACATGATGGTAATACATGTCTAGTGACCGTGATGCATTTATGCATATATGGCATATTATGACAAATGGACAAGCATGAAAGTCTTATGACATTAGCATGTAGTAAATCATTACTAATGCAATGTGAAAGTTGAAGCTTTGACATATATACCATGTTATATAAATGTAGCCATGAATCTGAATAAAGTTTAAATTATTGTTATTAACTTCCTTTATTGTCTCACTAAGTTCGTACTTAGCGTGTGTTTGATTGTGCTCACGTACGTAAATCAAGATAAGAGTGAGAATAGCATTGTATCAATATTGGAAAGCTCAACAGGTAATCACAGTAATGATATCCTAATTGAGGTTTGATTATTATAGTGGCATGTATACTTGCTAAACCTATTTGAGTTGTGATTGGCCCTTAAAGTTCGGTAGGGTTTCATGATAATTGGCGTTTCTGGAAAGATACAAAGTTAAGATAAACTCAGGTGATGAGTTGTATGCTAAGATAATTGATTTATGATTGGAACTCGAATAAATAATTTATTTCAGTTTTAAATAAAGTTAAGCGTGCTTGGGCTAAAGAAATTTTAGGATGCGTGACGATTGAGAAGTTTTCCTAAAAAAAAATTAAATTACCCCAATTTTTTATTAAAGAAGTCGTAATATTTTCAACTCGTACCAGTGTACGGATACAAGAAGGGGATGTTACATTTATTGGTATCAGAGCTATAGGTTTAGCCAGTTTTGGAGTTAAACGAAGTATGGTAAAGGTCAAATGTGTATACATGCCACTAGGATGTCAGAATTACTAACGATTTTACTTGTTTGAATGGATGCAATTGCTTACTTCATTATGATAATAATGTTAAATTCCAATGTGTGAGGGTAAAAGAATCGTGTTAGGTGTTAAGGCGAGTGAATCAATATGAGATTTACGAGCATGATAATGTTAATGATAATATTCTACCCTTACCTTAGCATGGTGCAGAGGCACCAGAGTAACATGATATGCATATTCTGGATTAAGAGTTTTTCTTCCAGACATTAGATGCTATCATGAATTAGCATGCTTAGGCACCGATTGCAAAAGAATTAAGAGTTTTGACACACTAGATTTTCAGAGAAATATTAATGGAGATCCTATGATTGTTAATCTATGGTTTAATGATATAAAAGTTATGTTGAAGGAACTCTGTATTGATGATCAGAGGAGACTCAAAGAAAAAGTATCATCTCATCTGAAAGGATTAGACCCGTATTTGATAAAGTAATGTTATGATACATATTCAAAAGTCTATTAGCTAGAAGTTCTTTCTTTGAGGGTTCCGTAACATAGTTTATGCTAGAGATGCAACAGAGTTTCTTGCATCTTTATTAGGGCAATTGGATTATTTACGGGTATGAGTACAAGTTTAATAAACTGAGCTGACTTGCTTCTAAGTTGCTTCCTACAGACAGAAAGAGAGCATGTTATGATAGCTCATAGAGGGTACAAAGAAGTACTGACTGCCCTATGTATTTCAAATTCTATGAAGCAGTAAATTATGCCAAATACAATGCAAAGGGTTCAGAATGAGAAAATATCTAAACAGAGGTCACAGCTCATAAAGAACAATGGTGAATCATTATGTATTTCACCACTTCTAAAAAGTGGTGAGGATTTTTGGCAAAGATATCAAGTTGAATTTATTAAATAGTTCCGCTAAGAGATCAGGACAAGGAAAACTGAGAACTCTTTGACATTTATAATTAATGTTGGAGATCCAAGAAAACCATAAAAACAATCATGTGAGGGTTGTAATAGTTGGCATGCATAAGCATGCAGAGTTTTTATTGGAATTTGTTACTAATGTGAAAATTATTTAACTTATGCTATGGATACCGAGCATTAAGGGTAAGCTGAGAGAGTATTTCTATTGTTTGTGAGTTTTAAATGGGTTGCCCAATAGGAGCTATCAGGCTTGACGCTTAATCGATAGGCTAAGTTTAGGATTGAATTTTAATCCAATATTGGACCTATATCGATTGCACCCTACATAATGGCTCTTACTAGATTGAGAAAGCTAAAGGCCTAGTTGTAAGAATCATTGGATTGAGGTTTTATACGACCTAGTATATCACCTTAGGAAGCTCCAGTGGTGTTAGTCAAAAGAAGCAGTAATATTCCTCTAAGATTAAATTACAGTTATATTATTACCAGTAGAAGAAGATTTGATAGTAGCACTAGTATTAGTAAGGATTCTACCTTATTCAATAATACGTCACATAATAGGTTGGGATGTGTATTGATGAAATAAGGCTAATGTAGTAGTTGATGTATTTAGCCAAAAATCATTCTTTGGCCTATAAGCATTAAATGCCCAATTATCTTTGCAGGAAAATAGTGTATATTGATGTTTAGTCTAAAGAATGTTCATATTATCAAAGGGTAATTTATATCCCCAACGATAATGAGTTAAAAAGAGAACTAAGAGGTGATTGAATATGATTTGATTCAGTTCAGGATGTGGAGAATAAAGTAAGAATAGTTCGAAGCAATCTAGAATTGCTTTAGAATGGTGGATATTATCTGTTGATCTTGAAAGAAAAGATATTTAATATGAAGTTAAGGATAAAGTATTCCATAAAAGTTTTACCTTGGAAGGAGATGTTATGGTTAGGACAAAAAGGGAAGCTGAGTCCGAAAGTTATTGGACCATATAAGATTGTGAAAAAAGTTTGTATGGTGGCTTATTAGCTAGCCTTACCTCCGGAAATGGACAAGATTCACAATATATTTCATGTATCGATGCTCAAGAAGTATCGATCAGATCCTTTACATATCATTACCTGGAAGGAATAGAGATTCAACCGAATTTCATTTACGAGGAAGAATCGGTAAAGATTCTGGCACATGGAGTCAAAGAACTAAGGAATAAGATGATCTCGCTTGTTAAAGTTCTTTGGCAAAATCCTGAAGTCGAAAAAGCGATCTGGGAAAGAGAAAAAGATATGAGAAAACAGTTTTCTCATTGTTTTTGAATTAGGTATGTGTTGAAAATTTTAGGATGAATTTTCTTAAGGGGGAGAATTGTAATATCATAATTTTTTGCTAGTTACAAAAATATAAATTTTGAAAGTTTTGTGGATAAAGTATAAACTTAGGAAAAGTTCAGAGACTAGATTAAAATTTTCAAAAGTTATGTATTTTAATCCCATAAATGAATAGTTTACCCCCAAGAATGATGTTTTTGTGTTATCTAGATTTTTCGTACGGAGTTTGTATTAATGGCTATAAAGCGATAAAGTTCAGAAAAATTATAGAGTAGTTTTCTACCCGGACAGTCTATGACGTCAATTTAGTGATTTTTCATAATTTTTGTATATTTTATTAATTTGTGTGGCTTATACTTTTAGAACCGTTATCAAATCTAGTTTCTCCAGTATAAACGAAATTAAGATCCAGTATGTATTCTACCTTGTATAAGTAAATCTTTGAAGGTAGTGCAAGCTATCAAAAAATGAAATTTGAAACATTTTGTATTCAAATGTTAGTTAGCAAGTTCGGAAGAATTAATGAAGGTTCAAATTGGCCACTAAGGACCATAATGAGTTTTTGAACAGTACAAGGAAGAAAGTAAAAATATTTGGAAATTTTATATTTGAATGATTATATTATACAGTATGTTTAAGGTATTGTTAGATTTAATTCTAACAATTATTTTATTTATTCATGTGATTAATGAAGTCAAGTCCGAATTAAAGAAGGTTTGAGGTACTATGAAAGAAAGGATCGAGCTAGGACTTAGTGAGGCATTGTGCTAAGTGGCCAAGGTGAGTGCAATTGCATACATATCATGACACATTGATGTTTTATACATCATTGGGATGGCTTGCGATGAGCCTACCCAAATTTTATTGTCATTATATTTATGTCATGGAGCATATGATTGACATATTGTAAATATGTCAAAATTTGAATATAAATGCATGGATCACTAGTTATATATGATGTTATATTATGAATGTTATTTCGGGTATGAACTACCCACTGTTAAATTATGTTGATATACACTTTCATGGATGAAATAAATATGAAATATATGCCCAAGTATGTCATTGAGGGACTAGGTATAGTTGGCATTCCATAAAGTCCAGCAGCACGCTGCATACTCGGTTTAGCACTATAGTGTATATAAAGGACACTTAGTGTATATGGTTAGCACGGCCTTATAAATGTGCGGATGGTTAGCACTGCCTTATAAATGTGCGGATGGTAGGCATGACCTTATGTGCATTATCACTTCGGTGCATATTTTACTCGTATGCCCAGGGTCCTCATAGGCTTATATTTGGGCTATGGTTTATTGGTTAATAAATAATAAACAGGTGAATAAGCTTAAGAGCTTTTGGAATAAATGGCAAGTATATTGGTAAGAAATTTATATCCAGTTTATATTATGTTAATATATGATTAACATGATGGTAATGCATGTCTAGTGATCATGATGCATTTATGCATATATGGCATATTATGACAAATGGACAAGCATGAAAGTCTTATGAATTTAGCATGTAGTAAATCATTACTAATGCAATGTGAAAGTTGAAGCTTTGGCATATATATCAGGTTATATAAATGTAGCCATGAATTTGAATAAAGTTTAAATTATTGTTATTAACTTCCTTTATTGCCTCACTAAGTTCGTACTTAGCGTGTGTTTGATTAAGCACATGTAGGTAAATCAAGATAAGAGTGAGAAGAGCATTGTATCAATATTGGAAAGCTCAACAGGTAATCACAGTAATGACATCCTAATTGAGGTTTGATTATTATAGTGGCATGTATACTTGCTAAACCTATTTGAGTTGTGATTGGCCTTTAAAGTTCAGTAGTGTTTCATGATAATTGGCGTTTCTGGAAAGATACAAAGTTCAGAGTACACTCAGGTGATGAGATGTATGATAAGATAATTGATTTATGATTGGAACTCGAATAAATAATTTATTTCGGTTTTAAATAAAGTTAAGCGTGCTTGGGCTAGAGAAATTTTTGGATGGGTGACCATTGAGAAGTTTTCCTTAAAAAAATTTAAATTACCCCATTTTTGATTAAAGAAATCGTAATATTTTCGACTCATACCCGGTGTACGGATACGAGAAGGGGATGTTACAGTAAGGTTTATGTTCTCTGTATAACTCTTATAATGGTGGCATATGTCTTGGGCATGTATGAACAAGTTATGGTATAAGCATATGTGTGCATAAGTTATAATATGCAACTATGTTGTGTCATGGATGAATTGAGAAAGTTTAAGGTTTATATTGATCTAAATGTTTAAGGTTTATATGATGCCTTTATGTATTAAATAAACTTATTCGGTATGTTGTCTATGTGGTTTCTAAAATGTTTATGGTCATGATATGAATAAACATGTTATGATATGCCTTGTGTGAGATCCATTTTCTTATGATGTATGAAACCTAGGATATATACTACTATGTTACATAGTCAGATTCTATGTGCTCACGTGATGATATGAAGTCATTCTATGTTAAACATATGTTTAACATGCCAAGTATGTAATCATGGGATGTTTAGATGTTGTGAAGCATGGACCTAGTGATAAAGATAAAGAAGTATGAAATGTATATTTGAATTTCGTGAAATGGTCTTTTGGACACTTACATGGATAGACTAGGAAAATACAAGTAAAATGTGCAAGATGTTGTTGTTTGATATGTTGAATGTGATAGAAATGTGTCTAAGGGGTTGTCAATTGCTAGTGTGTATGAAAAACTAAACTATGCATGTTTTTGGGACTTGGTGACATGAAATGACCTTAATGATATTTACATAGGCAATTCAGTATACGCAAGCTAAAATGTACAAGGACTTGAAATATAGCAAGCTTAACATGTTAGAATTGTGATACATAAGTTCAATAATGTTTGAACATGTTATGAATGAATTACGAATAATAAACTAGTCCCAAATCTGCAATTTGTGCAGGGTGTACTGGTACGGCCAGGCCAATAATGACCATTTGGTATAAAATACAATGCGTACGAAAAATGGTTACTAGAATTTGAAATTATATTGGCGTACTGGTACGGCCTATCGAGTACCGGTACCGAAGGTAGGTAATTCTATTATGAACCTGAATCAAATTATTAGACTTTACATTTCAGTCCCTAATCATTAATTAATTAAATAAAAGGGCTTGGAGAATTCTGAATTGTATAGAAGCTTACAAATATGTATGTTGCAAGCTAAGTAACACATGTATGTTTTAAATCAATGTAAGGACTCATAATTTATAAAATTTACAAGTTGGTCCCTAAAACATGAAGTACCAAGTTAATTGAGTTAGAAACCTCTGTTTAAGCTAAAAATGAATGCTCATGGTTATTGTGAAATGAATTATATGATTATGACATTAAATCCTTGTGAGGACTAGGAATTTATATTAACTTACATTCTGGTCCCTTAAATATGATATGTTTAATTGCATGACTTGGAAACTTCTGATTAAGGTGAAAACTTGCATGTTGGATTGTTATGTAGTGAGTTCCATGATCATGATCTAAAATTCAGATATGGGCTTCTAATTTATAGAAATTATGATTTAATCCTTAAACTTTGGATTCTTTGTTAAACGACATTTAATCATAAAATTTGCGTTCATTGTGAATTGATATGATCATTTATATGACATATAAGATTAAGTATGCATTTGAAGGCATGAGTTTTGTATGAATTTCCTTTTTGTGCAAGAAGACTTAAATTATGAGAATCTTATAAATTGGTCCTTATTTTTGCAATTGGATTAAGAAGCTAAGTACGTAGGAAATTATATGGCTTGCTTTGATCACTGATTTCAATATGTTAAGAATACATGGAATTTACGTATTGATTGTATGGAGCATGTAACGTTATGTTCTGTTTTGTTTTTTGGTGACTCTTTCGATCCGATTTTTCTTCTAGATTTGGTAGGGGTGTTACACGAAGTTTTTTCTAAGATTTTTTTAAAGGAATATTGCGGGATAAATCTACCAACCATTCTTTCATCATCCTAATTCTAAAATCTTCAACTCCAATATTAGTGGACGATTACAAGCCTATCAGTTTGGTCGGCAATGTGTATAAGCTCTTGGCCAAAGTTCCCTCTATCAGGTTAAGTGGCTTCTCAGAAGAAATTATTGGTGAAACACAATTTTCTTCTTGTCCGTGGAAGAAAATACTTGACTATTCCCTTATATCTAATGAAGTAGTCGATTTCATCAAAATGATGGGGGTCTATATGGATTGGTCTTCAAGGTTGATTTCTGCAAGGCTTATGAATTTGTTGATTGAAATTTTCAATTATTTGTTATGAGAAAAATGGGTTTCCATGAGAAATGGTGTGATTTGATGAAGCTTTATATTTCTACAACCTCGATCTCAATCCTAGTTAATGACTCTCCATCAAATTATTTCTCCATTAGTAGAGGGCTTCATTAAAGTTGCCCTTTATCTGTTCTTTTGTTCAACATGGTTGCTGAAGTGTTCAACGCTTTATTCGAAAAGGCTGTATCAATGGGTTTTTTCAATGATGCTACTATCAGTAACAATTCAGTTCCAGCCTTTCACTTGAAGTCCGCAGATGATTTAATCGTCTTCTACGGTGCTAGTGAAAATCAAATTAGGAATGTCATTTGTATCCTTAGAGGGCCTAAAGTTGCTTCAGGCCTCAAATTAAATCTTAGTAAATCTAAGCTTCTCGGCATTAATGTTGAGGATTCTATAATCGATACTTAGATTATTGTTTAAATGCTACAGTGGAAAATTTCCTTGTTACTATTGTCGCCACCATTTTTGAAATCGGGTGTGTAGAAATAGTTTGACGATCGATCTTTTAGAAAATTAAGGTTTTCTGGCCATTTTAATTTAATCTTAAAAATTTAGAGTTTTTCATATTAAATTGAATTTTCCTTCATTTATTAAAAAACATTTTGGAGTCGCCACCGATCACTTCAAGGTAGACAGGACACCGGAAAAACAAACCAGAGATTCTGTCTTAAAAATTGGGTTCGGGGGTCGGTTACGTGTGGAGAAGGATTAGCACCCCCACAAGAGCCAGTTATAGGTACCTTAATTTTACGTGGCATTTTTGCATTTCAAATAATTATTTGAATTTAATTTATCCCATAATTATTAATTGAATTTTACATTCCAAATGCATATATCCTTTTATAAGGAAATTCATTTTTGTTCGAATATGAGAATAAAAGCACCCTGTTAGGTGGCACCCTTATTCGTATTTAAAATGAATTTCTAACATAAAAGGTTTTAAATGAATGTCCTTTTATTGTCTTGTTGATTTTAAGTATTAATCCTTTTATAAGGCTCTAATGAATTTCTTTAACACCTTCCATATATGTAAAGCCCTTAAATTAATCATATTCTTAATTGATTAATCTTTCTAGTTAATTAAAGTTCTAGTCATAATTAAGGCTCTAACAATTTATTAAGTCAATAAGTGAAAATGTATATTAAATGTTTACCTTTAAAACCAATGTTGAGATAACACCCCATTGTAAACAATGGAACATCATCCAAATTTGAGTCCCGATGGTTCAATTTAATATACATTTAATTATCTACAATGTGTCTTAATCAATTATTTAGTTTTAATTAAAGAACTAAATTAATTTTCAATTACAAGTGTAACATATATTAAATATAATTTGTTAAAATCCATGTTGTGATAACACCCCATTGTAAACAATGGAACATTATCCAAATTTAGATTTTAAAATTATATTTAATATACATCTAATTAATATAATTGTCTATCCTATTTAATTATTGAATCCTAATTAGAGAAACCTAGACTAAAGGCTCTAATTATTAATTAAACTAGATGGTTTAATTATCTAACATACAAAACTACATGCTTAATCTAAAATGTGCATCAAACATATAAATTAATTGCATTTAATTACATAAAATAAATAAATAAAGACTAAAATGGAAACATATTAAAACACAAGGCTCAATTTATTATTACAGGACAGAAATGTAACCATTACAAAACCCTAAGCCCAAATTACAAAGCCTAAGTGGTCAAATTAAAAGGATTACAAACTTCCGGGAATCACTTAAGGGATATGAGGACTAAATTGAGTGAATTGCAAAATATGAGACTCGATCTAAAAGGAATAGTGACTAAATTGCGAAACATTCCAAAGTTTTGATGACCAAAAGCCCAATTAACCCAAATATCCCACAGTGCGCAGGTCTTCCTACCCAACCCGATTCACGACGCGCGGATCCCATTCCCCAAAACGTCGTCGTTCCATCTTGGATATAAAAGCCCAAATGTTACCAAAAAATCTCATTTTCAGACTTGGCTCTCTCTCTCCACTTCCCCTTCTCTTCAAAACCCTCTGTACTAAACACAAAATTTCCAGAAAACCAACCTAAAATGGATTAAAACCCTTGAATTTTGGATGGTGTTCTTCAAAGTTCATCATGAACGTGAAGAAAACCATATACTCCGGCACCATTCCGCCGCTTATACCACCGCTCAATCTTGAGCCACCATCCTTCGGCCACCCGTGGGTGTATGCAAGCCATTGGGATTCAAATCATGGACGCCATAGGCGACGCCGGCCGCCGTCATTCGAAACCCAAAAAACCTAAAAAATCATTTATCCCTTAAACACCTAGATCTACTCCTGGTTCAGTAGAACCTCCCGTTCTTCCCCAACCTAGGTCTAGATCTACCCAAACCATCCCTCTTCGACTCCGCCGTTCATATCTACTCCAGACACCACAAATATATTTTTTTATTTTTCGGTTTTGTTTATTTCAGCTTTTGTGCATGCATAATAATTCTTGTTTTTTTGCAGGAAGTGAAATCGATAAAGGCAATATACCTTTCGGGGTTGAAATCAGAGTTCAGATATTCTTTGGTGGCGGTTGATATCTTCCGGCATCCGATGAGCTTCCCGGCGGCTCTACAGTTTCTGGAGATCGTTCATTCAGCTCCACAGTGGCGATTCAACTCATGGCGCGTCGGTTCCACTTTCGAGGTAAGCCCCTCTCTCCTCAATTATTATCTTATTATTTATTTTTATTATGACTTTTTTAATGACTCATTATTACTAACTGACACTCTCTCTCTTGGGTATTTATTGGTGTGTAGATGATGACATCATTGGGACCTTCAACTGTTGACAATTGGCACGGGTTGGGTTTGATCCTGGTGAAACATGAACGGGCCAGTAACAAGGCACTGCGTGGCCATTTAGGCGGGAAAAAGAAACACAAGTGTGGTTCTTTTGGGCCTCTTTATCTGATAATATTTGGGCGGGAAACTAATTGTAAAATGGGTTTAGAAAAAAAAATAGGCCTTGTATATTTGTAATTTGGGGTTTGTAAAGACTTGTAGGCTTTCAAAATGGATATGGAATAAGATATTTATTTACTATTTATTATTATTTATCTATTATTATTATTGGCCTTATTTTTTAATATACGAGAAAACCCAGACAAAATACGGGTATTACAGCTGCCCCTCTTTGCTCATTGCTGTGGAACAGGAAGTGGGCAAAGACTGAAAAGACACAGATTTTGTCTGAATCCACTGTCCATCTTCTAAACTACTGAAGCTTGAAGTTGTCTTCTTATTTCAAAATTCTTCAAACTTTTACTGAACTGTGAAATCTTAAGTTGTTCTTCTTATTGTGAAATTCTCTATCTTCCAAGGTCTAGAAAGTTGCTCTTAACATTCTTCATCTTTCGAGGACTGAAACTGTTCTTCTTATTATGAAATTCTCCATCCCTTGTCAAACAATTCATCTTTCGAGTGCAAGGGTATCGAACAAACGAGTTCTTCTTATTAGGAACTCTGGATTCTTTGTTGGGCGAATTCTTCACATTGCAAACCCTGTCTTTACTGAGCAAACTCTTCACATTAGGAGTTCTTCATTCTTTGTTGTGTGAACTCTTCCCTCTAGGAACTCTATCATTGCTGAGCGAACTCTTCCTATTAGGAGCTCTTCGTTCTTTGCTAGGAATGCTAATTCATCTCCTTTTCTGGGGAACAAAACTGAACCTGCAACCAGAAAATATCATTAATTAATTAATAAGGATTCAACCTGAAGTAATATGAAGTATTCCTAATTTCTCGCTTGAAGCACTGAGATCTTTGGTGACATTGCTCATTCTACCTAAGATATCTTAATCCTTCAGTCTAAAGCGCGCATAGAATCCCTTGTTTTCTCTTCCTCTGTTGATCAACCTTCTTCTATGCCTGCAAAAGTCAAATTTGTCATTAATCTTCCAACATTGATTGTAAAAATGTACAATTTGGGTATATCATTAAGAAACTTCAAGTGCTTCAACAAAAGACGCCGAAACTACGAATTTTCCTCATTTGAGCCTGAAGGTGGTCTATCTTGCTTTTCAATCTGACAACTTGAACCATTTTTGTTTTTCTTTCTTTTCTTCTTCTTTTTTCTTTTTCTTTTTCTTTTTCTTTTCTTTTTTTTTTCCTTTTTCCTTTTTCCTTTTTCTTTTTCTTATTTGTTTTTGTTTTTCTCTTTGTTGTTTTTTTTGTTTTTTGTTGAAACCAAGGGCCCAAAGGGTTAATATTTATGTTGATATCATGCCCCACTATCTTATTGTAATAACATTCGAAAAGTTCTCATCATTTCCGAAGGTATCGGCCCGAAGGACTTAACATCATGCCTGAAGGACTTACTGATGACCTGAAGGATTTAGAATCGTAATGCACTTCCTTTACTATGCACACAATCTCATCACTCCCGAAGGTGATGGTCCGAAGGACTTAACATCATGCCCGAAGGACTTACTGACGACCCAAAAGATTTAGAATTGTAATACACTTCCTTTCCTGTGCAAATAATTACATCACCCCCGAAGGTGACGGCCCGAAGGACTTAACATCATGCCTGAAGGACTTACTGATGACCCAAAGGATTCAAAATTGTAATGCACTTCCTTTCCTGTGCAAACAATTACATCACTCCTGAAGGTGATGGCCCGAAGGACTTAACATCATGCTCGAATGACTTACTGATGACTCGAAGGACTTAAGATTGTAATGCACTTCTTTTCTTGTGCAAACAATTACATCACTCTCGAAGGTGATGGCCCGAAGGACTTAACATCATGGCCGAAGGACTTACTGATGACCCGAAGGATTTAGAAATGTAATGCACCTCCTTTCCTGTGCAAAGAATTAGAAAATCTTTGCTGAAATCTGCCTCTACAAATGGATTGAAATCTTTGCTGAGACTCGCCTCTTCAAACGGATTGAAATCTTTCTGAGATTCACTTCTTCAAATGGATTAAAATCTTTGCTAAGATCCGCCTCTTCAAACGGATTGATATCTTTGCTTCAAAAAAGTAATTGAAATCTTTGTTTGTTCTTTGTTGATTCTTGTAAATTCTTACGAAAATGTACAAAAAATGCTTTGAATGCATGAGTTAGTATGCTTCTATCTTATAGATGCCTAACTATATATGATGCATGAATTGTGACAACTGAGGACCACTCGGATGAGCTCTAATCTTCTTTGTCTCTCCGTTGAACTTTTTGCTTCAGTTACAATAATAAGATTGTTTTCCTTAAATCTTTCTTTGATAGACCTTCTTTCTTGACTTGATCTTCTTGAGATTTATCTTGAGCTCTAATTGTCTTCATGCTCCAACAAAATTTGCCCCAAAATCTTTGTTGTTGAGCTCCTTTCCTTCCTGAGCCACTTTTGACCCTTTTTAGTGTTCGAATTCTTTTAGACTCTGCACCCTCTCTTGTCTATTCTGATTTGAACTCTTATCTACCATGATATCCTGCTAATCTCTTTTTCTTGCCTCATTTCACAGAATTTGCCCCTCTTCTATCATTTAGGGCGAGCAACTGCCTTGAGTCCCTGAACTTTCAAGTCCCCAGACTTTTCATTATTGCCATTGTCGTCACCATGTCCCCCGATGGATAATTCCTCTTTCTAACCAGAAGATTGTCGAATAGATAAGAGTCTCATACTCTGTCATATATTTATCAAGAAAATCTGTCTGTTTGTAAAAATGTCAGCTTGCTTATCGACATTTCAATGAAGGATACTTTACAAGGCTTAGAAAATTAGGATATAAAGAAAGAAAATAGAATAGGATGCCCTGGATATCAAGTGCAAGAGGGTCTTAGATTCAACCTTCCTATGGGTAGAATAATTTTTGAATGTTATGTCCATTTCTGAAGTTATGAAATTTCTTCCAAATTACCCGGTTCACACCCTATGATTACCACGTTGTTCGATCCAGTCAGAAACAACTCCTTCCCCATTCTCCTCTTTCCTTTCCATTCATAAATGTGTTCAAGCTTCCTTAACTTGTTTAACCAGTAGAGTGCAAAAATATCATTCTAAGAATAAAATTCTATAAGTGCATGTGTGATTCTGATTGTTACTAATTATTATTATATTATATTATTATATACATGTCTTCAAAGATACATCTCTGAAGCTTGGTTTTTGGACAGGTGAAGCATAGCTCCTTATTAGATTTGTCGACATTCCCCACAGCTCCATCAGAGTGTTCCGAGACTTATTTATTCAAATAGTTCATTATTTCTCACCTTTTCTTTTTCCTCTCATTTTCTTCTCTTTTTCCATTCTTTTTTCAACTTTTTCCTTTCATTTTCTTTCTTCACTTTTTATTTTTCTTTTTTATTTCATTTTCTTCTTTTTCTTTTTCTTTTTCTTTTTTCTCTCCCTTTTTCTTTTCTCTCTCTTATTGTGTTTTTAAGGTATAGAAGACTACGCTTAGAACTTCAATTTCAAGCAAACTCTACTTGGTTAAAATTGTCTAGTCCACTTCACTGTTTACGAATTTCAAGGATTTATCATCGAACATCATCAAAGGCATAGTAATCTGACCTTTTCTTGCTTTGCCGACCAGAGTAGACAGAGAAACAAATTTCACTTCATTGTCTTCACAACATCCAAATAATTTTTGCATCAGAATCAGCGTCGCATCTTGCAACTGGCATCTAGGGGCCCACAAGGGTAAGAAGAGATACATATATTTATTTATTTCAAAAAAACATCTTTTCAATGAAAACCAACAAACATGACATATGACCTTAGAAAAAGACTTGTACTACTTTCGGGCCAGGAGTAGCAAACTTATTTTACAGTATTATTTCAGCAATGGTCCCTGTAGATTGTAACCACATGATGTAGTAATATGGGTAGCACTGACTTCCTAGAATTCCAAACAATATTGGAAACACTCATCTTGATTCTCTGATTCCTCGACTGCTATAACGGCTTGCCCCACTCCTTTCCATTGTTGAACTAATTCTCGTGTCAAGATTCCATTACTGACTAGCTTCTTAATTTCTTTCATTAAAGGTCTACACTTCTTGGTAGCATGTCTTGGTACCCCTATATGAAAGTCACAAACATTGTTTAGATCATAGCTATGGGCAAATGGACTTGGCACCACCTTCATTGGCCTAGGAGTGATATGTTGTCCTTCAATAAGGTGAGGTAATAAGTTTGAAATAGACATTCCAAAGATCTCTAGATTTGCACTAGCTCGAGGAATTTTCTGTGGTTGTTCTGATGAATTAGCTGGCCTCTTTCTCTTGCGACTCTGAGAACTTTGAACATTACATTTACTCACCTCTTTCTCTTGTTCTGTTTCGTGATCAGTACGGTCTTTAAATCTTGATCCAATTTTCCCTCGTCGGATCCCTATTTCTATTTCTTCTCCAATCACCACGAGGTCACTGAAACTGCACCTTAAATTCGCAAACATTCTCCCAAAGAAAGGAGATGGAAGAGTTAGATGAAACATAATAGATATTTCTTCCTCTATCAAATGAGGTTGTACTTGGGATGCTAATCCTCGCAACCTTAATCATAGTTTTTAAAACTTTCGCTGACCTTCATACTCACATTCTGCAGAAAATAGCGATCTAGAGCCAAGTCTATAACATACTTGTATTGCCCTAAAAATGCTTTGGACAAATCGACCCATGATCGAATCTGTTCTCGACTTAATCTATTGTACCACATTGCAGCAGGTCTAGCTAGACTATCATGAAAATAGTGGATCAACAATTTATCATCATCCAAATATCCTTCTATTTTTCTACTGAACATTGCCAAGTGGATTTTAGGACAGCTGGAACCGTCATATTTCTCAAAACTGGGGGCTTTAAATTCATATGGAATGACTAGATCAGGAACTAGACATAATTCTTTTGCATCAAATTTAAGATTATCGACGCCTTTTTCTTTCTTGATCTCTTCCTCAAGTTTTGCTCAACTATTTTTCAACTGCTCGAGTCTTAATCCTTGGATGATAGGCTTTACAGAACCTGTCTCTATACTTGGATTAGATGCCCCGGGATAAAAATGTCAAACATGGTGTAACGGTGTAGTTCTCCGCATTTTGCTAATGCTTGATCATCCATTCTTGTAACCCTTCTTGAGTCTGTTCAATTCCTTCCATGTCTCCATCCATGATAACAGATTCCCAAACTTTCACTAATTCCCAGATTGCTCATGTCGAAATTTCGACCGCTCTAGATTATGAATGTTAATGCCATGTTATTACATGAAAATGTTATATTGATAAATATGCAATGCATGAATATACGAATGCAAGAGGTATTGATTCTAAAAGTAATCATCATAGAACAACTTTCATTGAAGTAAAAGGATTCAATACATCAGATATCATATACTATAGATATTGGTGAGCTCTAACTCCCAACTTCCTAACTTCCTCTAAGAGCCAAGTCAGCTTCCCTTCGTGATCTAATGCTGGATCAATATTCTGGCTCAGTGCCATTGCTACATCAGCTAGATCTGCCACTTGTTGAGCAACTTCTTTTGCTTGAATAACAACATTTTCATGTCGCTGTCCCTTTCTCGAAACTTTATTCTTAATCCTTGAAACTGGGCATATCGCTTTTCCTCACTTTCCTGATAGTCTTTCTTAACATCATCAACAAGAGCTTTGTACATCAGCGTAAGCTTGAGACATTCTTATACCTTCTTCTTTAGAGTTCCATTTTCAGTTGGACTGTCGTTCAGCTTGATAGCATTATCCTCATACATCTGCATGTACATTTTTATCATCTCGCGTTTAGCTTCACTAATCCTTAGATCGTCCATAAAAGTATTGCGTTGTAGCTCCATTGCCTGCATATCACATGAAAGTGTATTGACTCGACCTTCACTTGCCTCAAAACTCTTTTTCCAGTATTTGGCTTCATGTTTTAGCTCTTTAATTCTTTCCTTCGATTGTTCTGAGCTACACCCAAATCGGCATTCTTGAGCATCGAACAAAGCTCTTGATAGTTGAACTGTAGGTTTCTCAACTCCTCATTCAAATCATCTCTCTCTTGCTTTAATTTACTTATTTGAGCTTCATATTCAAACTGAAGTCCTTTTTCTGAGTATTGTCATCTTGAGCTTCATATCCGTCTGTTGAATCAGGCTGGTTTTCTATTCCAAATTTCCACTTTCCAAACTCCAAAAGAGCTTGAACTCGGCGTTTGAAGGTGAGACAATTCTCAACAGAATGTCCTTAGATTCCATCGTGAAATTCGCAGTGTGCATTGGTGTCATACCATTTTGGATACGGAGGTTGCAAAGGTGCAAGGAAAAGTGAGGATACCAATCGGGCCTTTAACAATTGAGGATACAATTCTTTATATGAAATAGAGATTGGATCAAAATGTTGTTTGTGATCTCCTGTATTCTGATAATTGGCTGAGGGAGCACTAGAATTTGAACTTTCCCTTGGACACTTACTTGATTTTGATGGGCTTATACTTTCCTTCACCTTTGTATCTCCAAGTGTTCTATTAATTGTTAGGCTTTTGGAAAATTTGGGTCTTCCATCTTCAAAACTCAACATGCCTTCTCTAAGAAGATTTTCAATCTTGTTCTTCAAAGCCTCGCAATTCTCAGTAGTATGATCTAGACTTCCTCGATGGTAATCACATGTTGTACTAATACCATAACCCTTGGGTGAAAAAGGCATTGTAGACTTAAACAAGGATCTGGCCATAAGATTTTTCTCCCTCAGTATTGGAAGCAATTCTGCATATATCATCGAAATTGAATTAAAAGATTCTCGGTCCTTCTTTCTTTCTTGAATTTCTCTCTAGCATGTCATCACTTTCTTGGGATTTGACTCAATTGCACCTCCAGTTGGTTTATTGATGCGAATTGTATTGGTGTGCCAACTCAAATGCTTATTCCTATACTATTTTTTTGTTTACTTATCCTTTCAGCTCAGTATGCCCCTTTTCCTTGGTCATCATAGTCATCATCTCAGCCATTTGTCTTTTCAGCTCTTGCATCTCATTCTTGTCAGCATCAACACTAACAAAACCTGACGTGTAACACTTGGATGAACTGCCCTTCATTCCTTCTGTTGTTTGTCTAGAACACTGCTTCATACTTGTGCTCTCTTTTATCAGACTATGAATCCCCTTATCCATCATGATCGTCTTCTAATGACAACCACCTTTGAATCAATACCTCTATGCAATGAAAATATGATGTAAAGGAATACAAAGCAAAAAGAAATGAGTCAATATTGTGAAATAATCTCAAAAAAATTAAATTAAATACATACAGCAAGACAAGTTATATTGAACAAAGAGAATAACCAAAGAAGCGTATTTAAATTTGCAGTACCTGTCCTAGGTTTCTGTTTGGCTCTAGCGGAGTAAGCTTCTAAATTACAACATGTAATGTTATTATTAGTTTTTTTTAAAATGCAATATTTTAAACAAAAGTGTAATATAATTTATATTTTATATAATGTTTAAATGTCGTAATGTATGAATGCACGAGGTATCGATTTCAAGAACTAGTCATTAGAACAACACCCATCTAACTAAAGGGTCGAATACAGAGAAAAGGAAATATGTCACTAGCTCTAGCTCTTTGGTTGATCACTTTGTTCAGCCTCTGAATCAAAATTTATCCTAGTTCGGCGTCGATATCAAAGTGTTGTTGCAGGCTCATGACTTTTTCGAATAAAATCTGTACATGCTAAGCGACCCCCGCACTTAGCTCCTAAAGCTTATCATTTCACAACTTTGTTTCTGGATAGCCTGGATTACTATCCCAACATGATTTTCGGTGTTTTATCCTTTATTATGGTGCCTCTTCAAAGCCTTTCAAAATGTTGTACTGCATTATCTAACTCTATCATTTTCCTCAGTTCCTCATATTCATTAAAGATCACCATCTTCCTTAATAATGGTATCATTTGGGAAACTTGGATATCGCCTTTGAGTTCAAAGCTCTCTATTCTTCCTTGGGTTCTTTTCTGTCAACAACGACCCTTGAATGCCCCTTCAATTTATTTGTTATTTATTCCTCCTCTGGTTATCATTGTGTTTCTGAATACTAAATCTTGTTTATTTTTGTAACTACCCCTGACTCTATCTTGGGCCTTGATATGTTGTTAGGACTTGTATAAACCCTATTTTTTTACCCTTAGCAAGCCTCATATTTTTCTATCGTTGGTGTTACATACATTCTCCCAAAGAGTGAACAATTACCAGGTTTCAGGTTTCATAAACAGGTCATGGTTCTAAACAACTTTTGATCTACTTGACTGTCTAGCAGCAACATTATACCCATGAATCTTACCAGAAATGACTCTTCATATTCCCCACCCTATGGTTCTCAAATTAAACTGGTTATGGCAAAACTTCATCTTGTTCAGAAATTTTCGGTACAACCTCGCATTAATAACACCTGGTCTCCACGTATATTGTCTTCATTCTTATATTGAATCTTCTCGAATCCAGTCCACAATAACATATTGTCCTCCACTTGTCTATTAGACCCTTCAGCTCTTATGGCCACTGCCTACTCGACTAATTCTCGAACCGATACCTCTCAGGAATGCAATGTGATACAACATTTATAGAATAAAACACGCCCACACAAAACAAAAGACAAAACAAAAATATTGTTAGTATGGTGAATTAATATTGTAGGCAAAAATAATTATTACAGGAAAAACAATTTATATTGTGTAAAATTAATCAGGGAGCAGTTTATTTTGCACACAAAGATAACCAGAGAAATAAATTTAAATCAGCGCCACCCTGTCTTAGGTCTCTTTTTGGCTCTAATGGGGTAGGCTTCTATTACAGCATGTGGGTTTCGATCTAGACTCTGGGTACCCGAACTGTCGTTATTGGACTAGTAAGACATCGATCGGGAGTATACGACCCCTTATAGCGGAGGCGTAACCTCACGGTGTATAAGGTTGGTATACCGGAAGGAGGACAAAATTCCAATCACAGAGCTGGATAACTCAAATAAGATCATGCCTCACTCCCACTTAAGGGTGAAAAGCCCAGATATAAGGCTTATGCATGAATGACAATTTATATCACACAAGAAAAAGCTATCTGCATTTTTCTTGAAAATTCATCCAATAATTATGGAAAAAATTAAATTCAAATTACTGTCCTAAAATGCCAAAATGCCACGTAAAATTAATTAGGCCTGACTCTCGGTTTTTAAAAGTCCCCAGCAGAGTCGTCAAGCTGTCGCGACCATTTTTGAAATCGGGTGTGTAAAAATAGCCTGAAGATCGATCTTTTAGAAAATTAAGGTTTTCTGGCCAATTTAATTTAATCTTGAAAATTTAGGGTTTTTCATATTAAATTGAATTTGCCTTCATTTATTTAAAGAAAAACATTTTGGAGTCGCCACTGATCACTTCGAGGTAGACTGGACATCGAAAAAAACAAACCAGAGATTATGTCTTAAATTGGGTTCGGGAGTCGGTTACGCGTGGGGAAAGATTAACACCCCCACAAACGCCCGTTATTGGTACCTTAATTTTACATGGCATTTTGGCATTTCGAATAATTATTTGAATTTAATTTATCCCATAATTATTAATTGAATTTTACATTCCAAATGCATATATCCTTTTATAAGGAAATTCATTTTGTTCGAATACGAGATTAAAAGCACCCCGTTAGATGGCACCCCTATTCGTATTTAAAAATGAATTTCCAACATAAAAGGTTTTAAATGAATGTCCTTTTATTGTTTTGTTGATTTTAAGTATTAATCCTAAAAGGCTCTAATTAATTGGTTATTTAAAATTATGAATATTAATTGATTTAATGGCTTTTATGAGAAAATGTCAATTTCTTGAACACCTTCCATATATGTAAAGCCCTTAAATTAATCATATTCTTAATTGATTAATCTTTCTAGTTAATTAAAGTTCTAGTCCTAATTAAGGACGTAACAATTTATTAAGTCAATATTATAAGTGAAAATGTATATTAAATGTTCACCTTTAAAACCAATGTTGAGATAACACCACATTGTAAACAATGGAACACCATCCAAATTTGAGTCCCAAATGTCCAATTTAATATACATTTAATTATCTACAATGTGTCTTAATCAATTATTTAGTTTTAATTAAAGAACTAAATTAATTTCCAATTACAAGTGTAACATATATTAAATATAATTTGTTAAAATCCATGTCATGATAACACCCAATTGTAAACAATGGAACATCATCCAAATTTAGATTTTTAAAATTACATTTAATATACATCTAATTACTATAATTATCTATCCTATTTAATTATTGAATCCTAATTAGAGAAACCTAGACTAAAGGCTCTAATTATTAATTAAACTAGATGGTTTAATTATCTAACATACAAAACTACATGCTCAATTTAAAATGTGTATCAAACATATAAATTAATTGCATTTAACTACATAAAATAAATAAATAAAGACTAAAATGGAAACATATTAAAACACAAGGCTCAATTTATTATTACAGGACCGAAATGTAACCATTACAAAACCCTAAGCCCAAATTACAAAGCCTAAGTGGTCAAATTGAAAGGATTACAAACTTCAAGGAATCACTTAAGGGATACGAGGACTAAATTGAGTGAATTGCAAAATATGAGGCTCGATCTAAAAGGAAATATTGACTAAATTGCGAAACATTCCAAAGTTTCGAGGACCAAAAGCCCAATTAACCAAAATATCCCACAGTGCGCGAGTCTTCCTACCAGACCCGATTCATGGCGCGCGGATCCCATTCCTCAAAACATCGTCGTTCCATCTTGGCTATAAAAGCCTAAATTTTACCAAAAAAATCTCATTTTCAGACTTGGCTCTCTCTCTTCACTTCCCTCTCTCTTCAAAACCCTCTATACTAAACACAAAATTTATAGAAAACCTACCTTAAACGGATTAAAACCCTTGAATTTTGGATGGTGTTCTCTATTGTTCTTCATGAACATGAATAACACCATATACTATGGCACTATTCTGCCGCATATACCACCGCTCAATCTTGAGTCGTCGTCCTCCGGCCTCCCGTGGGTGTTCGTCGGCCACCGGGATTCGAATCTCGGCCGTCGCGAGGCTAATTTCAGCCGCTGTCATTCAAAACCAAAAAAAGCCTAAAAAATCATTTTTCCTTAAACACCTAGATCTACTCCCGGTTCAGTAGAACCTCCCATTCTTCCCCGACCTAGGTCTAGATCTACCTAATCCATCCTTCTTCGACTCCGCTGTTCAAATCTACTCTAGCCACCAGAAATATATTTTTTATTTTTCGATTTTGTTTATTTCGGCTTTTGTGCATGCATAATAATTCTTGTTTGTTTTTTGCAGGAAATGAAATCGGTAAAGGCAATATATCTTTCGGGGTTGAAATCGGAGTTCAGATATTCTTCGGTGGCGGTTGATATCTTCCAGCGTCCGATGAGATTCCCGGCGGCTCTACAGTTTTTGGCGACCGTTCGTTCAGCTCCACAGTGGCGGTTCAACTCCTAGCGCGTCGGTTCCACTTCCGAGGTAAGCCCCTCTCTCATCAATTATTATCTTATTATTTATTATTATTATGACTTTTTTAATGACTCGTTTACTAATTGATACTCTCTCTAGGGTATTTATGGGTGTGCAGATGATGACATCATTGGGACCTTCAATTGTTGACAACTGTAATGGGTTGGGTTTGATCCTGGTGAAACATGAACAGGCCAGTAACAAGGTGCCACATGGCCATTTAGGCGGGAAAAAGAAACACAAGTGTGTTTCTTTTGGGCCTCTTTATCTGATAATATTTGGGCGGGAAACTAATTGTAAAATGGGTTAAGAAAAAAAATGGGCCTTGTATGTTTGTAATTTGGGGTTTGTAAAGACTTGTAGGCTTTCAAAATGGATATGTAAATGGACTATTATTTATTTATTTGGGCTATATTTATTTACTATTTATTATTATTTATCTATTATTATTATTATTGGGCTTATTTATTTAATATATGAGAAAACCTAGAAAAAATACAGGTATTACAACTGGCCTACCATTGGGTTGTTCGAAGAACTCTATTCAATTATGGTCACCTGTTGTGGAGAAGTTCAAAAAGAGACTATTAGGTTCGAAAGCGAAAATGCTCTTTATTGGTGGTAGAATCATGTTGGTAAAATCACTTCTCACTAATATTCTTGTTTACTTTATCTCTATTTTCATATGCCAGCCTCAATAAGTTCGCTATTTTATCGTTCGATCACTAAGTTTATATGAGGTGTTGTAGATAAGCAAGCTATTCATTGGGTCAGTTGGGAGTTGACTTAAAAACCAAAATCTTATGGGGATTTGGGGCTCTTCGATTTAAAGAATAGAGATAGAGCTTTGTCAAATAAATGGCTTTGGAGATTTGGTTTAGAACTTGGCAGTCTTTGGAGTAGGGTCGTTGGCGCTTTATATGAGGGTTATTGACCTACAATTCTTCCAATGAATCTAAATCCCACAAATAAATCTTGAATTTGGCAAAGAATCTGTTCTCCGTTAATTTCTCATAATTATCACTTTCCTCGTCATATAAGGTCCATAAGTAGTAAAGGTAAACTTTTCAAATTTTGATCTAATCCTTGGATAGGTAATATCATCCTAAGGGATGAATTCCCAAGAATTTTTACATTGGCCACTAAAAAATAGGGATTTGTATCTAAATTCAGTTCTATCGAGAATGTCATTTGGTTTTGGAATATTCTTTTACTCAAATGCCTCTTTGATTGGGAATTGGCCGTGTGGGATGTGTTTCTTGATACTCTGGGTCGTCATTGATCAGACAGTGTTGAAAAGGATAGTATTCATTGGATCATCGACTCAAATGGCGTGTACACTTCTTTCTGCAAAATAATTGTCTCCTCCGATCTCTTCTCCTGATGCTATTTGGAATCTGGCTTGGGCAAAAATCTCTTCTAAAAGTCAACGTTTGTTTGGAAGCTTATTCTTGGTAGAGTCCCTACAAAGGTTGTGTTATCTAACTGTGGTGGTCTGTCCCTGCATTCTCTTGTTTGCCCACTATGCTCATTACCTCATGAATTAGTAAATCACATGTTCTATTCCTACCCCATTTCTTGGCTTATATAGCAGAGATGGTCCGATCTTTGGGGGTGTTTGTTGTTATTCATGATAATCCAAGAAGCTTGTTAAGTGTGTGGAATTTATGTTTACCCGACTCAAAGTCTAAACTGATTTGGGTGATATACAGTGTTCTTCGGGATTGTGTGGTCCTTATTTTTTTTCATAATGAGGTTGTCTTCAGAGATAAATCTGTGGATGTGTGCCAATTGTTCGACATCTCAATTCTTAGAGTTACATGGTGGTTTAAATCTATGTGGCCACATGATGTCCCTTCAATTAATGATATTATCTGATGTCCTTCCACTCTTTGCTCTATTGATATTTTGAATAGACAGTTGGCCTTGAGCTCTTGGCACCCACCTCCTTTGAGGACTTTTAAATTCAATGTAGATAGGATCGTGAGAGGAAGTTTTGGTAAAGCTGGTATCAAGGGTGCCTTGAAAAATTCTAGCGGAAATTCCCTCATCACTTTCTCCAAATTAGTTGGTTTTGTCGATGCCCCTATAGCTGAATTACTCGTTGTCAAAGAGCCTTGTATGCTATTTTGATGACTGTAACACCCCTTCCCGGCCTGGTAGAGAACCGGGTCGGAGAGTGTTACCGATGAACAAATGGTGATCGGTGCAATCAATATTCGATAATTTAATGTTGTCATGTTTTACAATAATGCAATAGTAATACAATAATTATGATAACTCAGTGCGAAGCTATGTTGATCAACTCCAGACCAATTTTAAACTTTTACAAGTTTTAGGGACTAATCTATAATTTTAGTATTTTAGAGGTCCTTTTCTAAAATTAACCTTACTATAATGAAATCCAACCTATAGTTAATGATCATACGAATTTTCAAGATAATATGAGTCCAATTACCTCTTCAATTAAACTATACAATGTTCAGTGACCAATATGCCATGTTCCAAACTTATTCCAATTAACTTTTAACAGATTTACCTGTATTGGTATCGGTACTCGAGAGGCTGTACCGATACGCCAGTGTCATGGCCGTTAAAATAGTTAGGATTCAAGGAGTCCGTATCGATACGGTGTCTACCTGTATCGATACGCAATACATATTTTATAATTATCAGAATCCAATTAACAATACTCGTATCGGTACGGCTGGGGGACCGTACCGGTATGGGTGGACCAGGTTGACCCATCTCGATACGCCCTAAAGACTATATCGATGCATTTAATTTTCTAGATTCTAATGTTGACTTTTTGTATCGATACGCCCTTCGACGTATCGATACGCCCTGTTGACCGATGTTGACTATGTCCAAATATGCATACCCGTATCAATACGCCATCACCTGTATCGATACGGCCTGCACTAAAATGACAGATTTGTTATGGTTTTTAATCGATATGGCCTATCAAACAATGTTCAAATGCAATGAGATTTTACCAGCAAATTAATATCGACATGATCTACTGGCATGTCAAATTTCATGATCATATGAGTCCATTTACTATGATTTCACCTTTTTAAGCCAAATAAGCAAGTTTGTATCACTTTTAGCCAATTCTATAAAGTCATTTTAGGCATTTTAAACATATTCAAACCATACATGCCATACATGCATCAAAAGGACATAAAGGAACTTAAACAAGTATAGAGTAGGTATATATTACACTAGCCTTTGGTGACTTGCTGCAACCTTGCCAAAAATCCCGATCTCCGAACCAACTTTACTTAACCTGAAAATGCATGAAGATGAATGCGTTAGGCATACTTTGCCTAGTGAGGTAGTCATAAACAATATCAATAATCAATATGCATTTAAATGCATGTTTCATCAAGAATCAATGGCAACATGTCAATGTTCAACAACAATGCATTTATATCCAATTTCAATGTATCAATGTTCAATATCAATAAATCTTTTAGTTCAATATTAACCCTTGGATTGATTCAAGATAGTGGATACGTGGATTCCTACGCCTCGCCAAGTCAATAATGGTCTAGTCCCTCTGCCTCACCAATTGACCAACACAACATCCCTCTGCCTCGCCAATGTAAAGGTCGTATCACAAGGACTGTAGTCCACCCGTACCAATGAGCACATAAATTCTATGGCATGCCAACTGTATCCAATGTCCACTGGAATCCAAGGTCTGGTAATTTAAGCCAATATTCAATACATTATCATTATCAATAAGTTCAATGATCCGATAGTAATAAATTGACCCTGAGGTCGACTGCAGTGATCCGGTGAGTCCAATAACAATATCAATAGCAATATTTCAATAATCAATGTCCAATGACCAATGATAATAACAATGATTTTTCCAATGCTATGCCAATACTCAATATTCAATGTTTCAATGGCAATGTTCGATGCTCAATGATTCAATGACAATATTCAATATTCAATGACAATGATCGATACTCGATGTTTCAATAATTCAATAAGGAAGCTTACCGAAGCTTACCATTACACCCTCCAAAGGGTTCGATGCAATAACCTAACTATTAGTGTTAAAAATAATATATCCAATGGAAATGAAACCGGGAAAGGAACCTAGCCTACTCCCGAGACTCCGGCTACACTCACCTCAAAATCCGAAGCTACTACGACTCTTAGATGACAATCCCCTTGCACTTAGCCTTCGAGGGAGATAATGGCCCTTCGTCCAATACTTGAGCTAGGCATAAGTTAGGGGAAATAGTTAGAATCGAAATTATTGATTCAAAATCGATATTTAAGCTTATTAAAGCTTGTAGACAATATTATTCTCATGGATTAAAGCTTCCAACTCATGGGTATAGCCTTAACTTTCAAGACTTTAATCTTGAAATTAACCTTCAATGATCCATGGAATTAACAAATTTATTGGGGAATTAAACTCACCAATCCTAGAGCATTAATTTGATGTAGAGAAATGAAAGAAATCTCAAGGAACTAGGTGAGGTGCTTGCTTAAGCTTTGTGAAGAAGACAACAATGGAGGAGCTTGTTTCTTTGGTGGAAAGATAGAGTTGTGGGAGCTTTGGTCTCGGTTTATTAGGAATTTTCTTATTTCCTTGCTTAGCTTTTATTTAACCAAGTATTTCCCACATAATTGGTTGCCTTCCAAGCAACCAATGAAATGTTTCCTAGCTTAGGAGGAAACCTATAAAACTAATTAAAAATTCCTTCACTTCGTCTTCCAACTAGTATGTCATCTTTATGACACAAACCCATTAATTTCATGTGAAACTACACATTCAAGGAGGTAACTCACACCTCTAATTGGGATAATTACAAGGGTGGTCCCTCTACTTTTTGAAGTTTGCACTTTTACCCCCAAACTTTCAATTTTCACAATTTAGTCACTAAATGACTTCCACTTCTTTCAGAAAGGTCCAAGATCAATAACTAAACTCAATTGAAGTTCATAACAATACAATTGAGTACAAAATTGGAATCATTACAGTGATTGGACCATTCAGATACAAAATTTCTGATCACCGGAACCTAATTCCGACTAGACCAGTTTTTATGGTGTTACAACTCTCCCCCTTACGAAAAATTCATCCTCAGATTTTTATGCAAACCGAAGAGATGAGGGTACTGCTTCTTCATCAACTCTTTTGGTTCCCAAGTGGCTTCTTCTACTGAATGGCTCCTCTAGAGCAGTTAAACCAAAGGCACAGATTTATTATGAAGACTCTTGACTTCTGTTGCCAGAATCTGAACTGGTTCTTCCTCATAGGTCAAATCCGATTTGATCTGCACAGATTCTGGTTTAACGATGTGCGAAGGGTCAGATCGATATTTGCAAAGCATAGACACATGGAAGACATCATGAATTATGCTTAATTTTGAGGGCAATGCCAACCGGTATGCAACCAGGCCAACTTTTTCAATAACCTCAAAGGGTCTAATAAATCGGGGACTTAGTTTCCCCTTCTTACCAAACCTCAGAATCTTCTTCCATGGTGATACTTTGAGGAAGGCTTCTTCTCCAACCTCGTATTGGATATCCCTTCTTTTAAGGTCAGCATAGGCCTTTTGTCGGTTAAAGGCTACTTTTAAGCGTTTATGGATGATGGTAACCCGTTCCTCAGTTTCTCGAAGTAGGTCAGGGCCCAACATCTTGCCTTCGCCGAGTTTAGACCAACACAGTGGAGTTCTGCAACGTCTGCCATACAACGCCTCATAAGGTGCCATTTCGATGGAAGCTTGATAGCTGTTGTTGTAGGCAAACTCGATAAGAGGTAGGGATTTCTCCCAAGACCCACCAAAGTGGATGATACATGCTCGAAGCATGTCTTCCAAAATCTGTAATGGAGGATTTCAATAGCAATGCTTGTTTTCATTGGTTCGATGGAAGGAGTTTCGATATTTACCTGGATTACCCTTTTTGATTGATCGTCAGACTGAGGGTGAAACGTAGTACTAAGGTTAACTCTGGTACCCAAAGTACCCTACAAAGATTTCTAGAATCGAGAAGCAAAACGGGGGTCTCGATCTAAGATAATAGACTTTGGTACTCTATGAAGTCTCACAACTTCCTTGATATACAAGTCAGCCAGCTTTGGAAGACCGTAGTCCATTCTAACCGGTAAGAAGTGTGTTGACTTGGTGAAATGGTCTACAATGACCCATATAGCATCATGTTTGGTAGGAGTCAAAGGCAAGCCACTGACAAAGTCCATGGTGATCTTCTCCCACTTCTACTGAGGTAAGTCAATAGGTTGCAATAAGCTAGTGGGAACACGATGCTCAGCCTTGATACGTTGGCACGTAAGGCACTTAGACACAAAATCAACTATGGCTTGTTTCATGCCTGGACACCAATAGAGTTCCTGGAGATCTTTGTACATCTTAACCAAACCCGGGTGTACAGAGTAGGAGCTTGAATGGGCTTCCTTTAGTATGTCGATACAAAGGGATTCATCGTTGGGTACGCAAACCCGATCACGATAGCATAAAAGACCTCCAGGATTAATTCTGAAGTTAGATTCATCCTCACTTTGTAGTTTGGAAACAAAAGACTGTAATTGAGGATCTTGATCCTACAAGGCTTTAATTCTCGAAACAATAGTAGACTGAACCTGGAGTTCAGCTACTAGGCAACGATGTTTCTAAAGTCTGAAATGAGCATTGATAGCACAAGGGCTATAACACAGGGATTATTCAATGAGTTCGATGCAATGGATATATAAAGTTCAATAGTCATTAAAGGTACTACCAGGCTGAGGTTTGCGGCTAAGTGCATTAGCTACAACGTTGGCCTTGCCCGAATGATAGTCAATAACAAGATCATAGTCTTTGAGGAGCTCCATGCATCTCAGTTGCCGAAGATTTAACTCTTTTCTGAGTTAACGGGTATTTGAGACTCTTGTGATCGGTAAAGAGATAGAATTTCTCACCGTAGAGATAATGCCTCCAAATTTCCAGTGGGAAGACAACTGCAGTCAAATCCAGATCATGCGTAGGATAGTTCATTTTATGTGGCTTAAGTTGTCAGGATGCATAAGCTATGACCTTGCCCTCTTGCATAAGAACACATCCTATCCCTAGATGCGAAGCATCACTATAAACTGTGTAGTCCTTGCCAGAGTCGGGTTGGGTTAGGACGGGTACATGAGTCAATACTTGGTTTAACTGGTCGAAGCTTCTTTGACGATCCAAGGTCCAAACGAAAGGAGTGTCTTTTCTTAACAACTTTGTCAACGGAGCTGCTATCATGGAAAATCATTTCACAAATCTCCTGTAATAGCCAGCTAGACCAAGGAAACTTCTTACTTCTCCAATGTTCTTCGGTGGTTTCTAATCTAGGATAGCTTGGATTTTCTTCGGATCTACTTGAATGCCTAAAGCCGATACAATGAGCCCAAGAAAGGCAACTTTGGTGAGCCAGAACTCACACTTGGAGAATTTAGTAAACAACTATTTCTCTCACAAGGTCTACAACATAATTCGAAGGTGGTTTCGATGTTCCACAGCATTCTTGGAATAGATCAACATGTCATCGATCAACACCACCACAAATTTATCCAAATAGGGTCTAAAAACCCCATTCATCAAATCCATAAAGGTTGTCGGTGCATTAGTTAGCCTAAATGGCATTACCAAGAATTCATAGTGCATGTACCTAGTACAAAAGACAGCTTTGGGTACATCATATTCTTTAACTCTCATTTGATAGTACCCTGACCTTATATCGATATTGGAAAACATAGTGGCATCTTTAAGTTGATCGAACATGTCAATAATTCTCGATAGGGGATACTTGTTCTTAATGGTCACTTTGTTCAATTGCCGGTAATCAATACACAGCCTCATAGATCCATCATTTTTCTTTACGAAGAGGACCGAAGCTCCCCAAGGTGAAAAACTCGGTTGAATGAAACCCTTGTCAAGTAGGTCTTGAATTTGAGACTTTAACTCTTTAAGGTCAACTGCAGCCATATGGTAAGGTGCAATGGAAACTGGGGTCATTCCAGGTTGCACTTCGATGCTGAATTCCACCTCACGGGTTGGAGGTAAACCTGGAAGTTCATCAAGAAAGACATTAGGGAATTCACACACAATATCGATATTGAGCAGTTGAGGTTCGTCCTTGGTTTTTGAGGTTAATGCATACAAGGATGGGTTTCTTAAACTCATCAGGGTGACGCTCTCCTTACCAAGGCCTCAGAGGTACAAATTTTCTTGGAGCAATCCACCCAAACTTGATGTTCACTGAGCCAATCCAGTCCCAATATAACATTGAACTCATGAATCGATAAGGCCAATAGGTTGGCTGGAAAAGGAATCCTTTGGATCATTAAGGAACAATTCTTATAGACAAGGCTTATGGTGGCATAATCCCCAAAGGATTGGTTACTGTAATATAGATACTATGGGTTCAAGGAACATCTTATACTTCTTAGCTAGCATCGTAGTAATGAAAGAATATGTGGAGCCAGGATCAATCAATGCATAAATAGAATGAGAGTACAACTCAATAGTACCTACAATGATGTCGGGATCATCCTCCTCCTCGCGGCTCCTCACATGATACATCTGAGTAGGGGCCTTTAAATCTTGTTTGTTTGATGCCTTATATGAGCTATTGGGTCTCCCCGTAGCTCCCGATGAACCCTACTTTGATCCTTTACCTTGATAAGACTGAGCAGGTGATGTTGTAGCTGTTGGTATGGCAATAGGCTTGCTGGTGTTCAATGGACAATCTCGGATAAAATGGCCCACTTCACCATAGAAATTGCAAGCTCTATACTGCTTGCGACATTGTCTCGCAGGATGCTTGTTCTACCAATAGTTGCATACTGAATGTGGTACGGCTCGTACTGAACCTTTAGTACTCTCAACTAAAGCAGCCTTGGCAAACAACTGGATCATCATCTGCGGCCTAACAATATTCCCGGATCGGGAAGGCTAAGAATAAACATTCTGCTTCGGACCTCGATACTTTCCTTTCTTGTTAGGCTTTGGAGGATGAGGATCATTGATAAGTGTTCAAAAGTACTATTTTTATTACCCTTTTTACTCATATTATTGTTAGACTTAAGCTCATATTAGTTGCATAATTAGTTATTCATGCATTAATTCATGTTTCTTTCCACTGTTGAGCTTGATTACATAACTTGGTGATTTTTGTGGAAAAAGATGCTGTTTTGGTGTGTTTTTTTGTGTGTGCAGGATCACTTGCCAAAGCAAGGCTAGTGCTAGTTGCCAGGGCAATGCATGAAGGAGACGCCGAGCCAGTTGCCATGGCAATTGTCGACAAGAGCAAAGGTGATATGGTAGTCGAAATTGATGACTAGACAAGCCCAATATGACGTGGAGCAAAGCCCAAACCCAAGAAGATAGGAGAATTTCTAGTAGGAATACAATTATAATAAAGAATTATATTCTTTAAAGATAATTTAATTCCAACTTAAACTCCTCCTCAAAGAAGGACTTTGCCCTAGCCCTATAAATAGGATGAAGATTTCGACAACTTGATAGAGAGCATTAGGGGAATTTCGACAACCCCATAGAGAGCAAGAGGAGAGGATTTTCGACAACTCCAAAGGGCAAGTAGGAAGAGATTTCGACAAGATAGCAAGGAGGGAGAGAGTTCGATTTCTTCTTCTTCTTTGCTTCCATTAGATTCATGGTTTGGGGATTATTCTTTGTATATCTTTTGAACCCAACCATGAACTAACTTGATTGGTTGGGGTTATTGTGTTTTGTTGTTGTGATAAACAATTGGATTTTGTTTAGGTAATAAGAGTTTGCACTTTTAATTCAAGGTTTACTCATTCTTGGTTCTTATTCTTGTTTGCGAGTGAATTGGGAGAGGATCTCGTAACTTCATCTATTTATCTAATATCGGGAGAGTTAGATTCAAGAAACGAATGAGTATGGTCTTTATTCAATCTATTGATGGTGAAGATTAATCCGGCTTAGGAATGAGTTAAGGATTTCAACGGCTAAGAGGAGCGCAAGATTGGTTGTTGTTCACCCTTGATTCACGCAGGGATGTATTATCAAGGCATGCACAAGTAGCTAGAGTTTCGACTTAGGGATAAGAAGAAAGCATTGAAGAACGCTCTGCCGAACCTTGAAGTTGCTGCCCAGACGCCCAAGTAGTTGCCTAGGCAAACATCGATTAGTTGCCAAGGAAACCCCGCTGTGCAAGTTGCCACGGCAACTGAGTTTCCCTTGCACTCTTTTACCAAGACGATCCAATTGGCTATCACACCTCAACTCACGATAACCTGGCCTATTCTCTCTTTTTCTTTCATATATTCTTTTAGTTTATTGCTTTTACTTTTCTCGTTAATTAAAACCTCTATTATCAATTGTGTTTTTATTTTCACAGTGCAGTAACTTAAGCAAAGTGGCCCAAACCAATCCCTGTGGAGACGATACTCGATACTCATATCACTTTATTACTTGCGACGTGTATACTTGCACATTTGCGTAGCACTTATTACACGCAACAATCATCATATTGTCTCTTCTCGGGTCTACTAGATCCTCTAAACCTCTGTGCTTTTTGAGTAGCTTTAGTGGTCTTGACCCGATTCACCAGGTCCTGAAAGTTAGTGATGCCTAGTGCTGTGAACATATGACGCATCTCGCCACTAAGCCCGACAATGATCATTTTGTACTTCTCTTCCTCCTTCTTGATATATTCAGCTTCGTATCGGCAGTACTTGCAAAAGTCATGGATGTGCTGCTCCATATGTCGTCCATCTTGCTTGAGATGGAGGAAGGTATTACGCCTCTCTACGAGGTAGTACTCACTGATAAATTTGTTGTGAAATTCTTTAAGAAATAACCCCCAAGTTACAGCTTCTTCGGGGACCGTAAGAATAGTAGTCTCCCACCATTGGAATTCTTCGTCGGCCAGTAACGCGAGGGCACACTCTAGCTTGTGTTCATCCGAACACTGTAGCTGCTTGTTCAGAACTCGCAGCGTATAACCCAACCAGTATTCGGCAATCTCAGGATTGTCATCATCCTGACTAGTAAAGGTGTAATGTAACCCCCTTTGACCCGGCCTAGACGCCCGACCCTACCAAGAGTGTTACATTAGGTTTGCTGAAGCAAACTGGACAAAGGTTACGAAAAGTCAGACCATTTTTTATCTTGTCTAAATACAAATTAATGTTCCTACATGTTCATACTCGCAGTGGGTAAATTAACGAATGTAACGAGTCACAAAAGACAATCAATTGCATCGTATTCAAAGTTGAGAACTAAAACGTAAATACTTTAAATTAGAAAACCAAATTTGAATTTAAGGTTACCAATCCTCAATTAGTCCATTTACATGCCAACATGATAAATTCCAGATCAATTTAATCATCCCAATTCATACAATTGCATTCCCAAAGCTCAGGGACCAAAATGAAAGAACCAGAACCTTCCAAGATTCCAAAATAACCAACTTAACGGTACTCGTATCGGTACGCGTACTCGTGTTTCGATACGCCTTTACGTTCTCAAAAACTTAGAATCCAGTAGCTAAAACCCGTACCAAAACGCTTGTTCGCGTACCGGTACGCCTGGAAAAAATGCCTATGACCGTATCGAAACACTCGCTCGAGTACCGAAATGTTAAGCCTGAAAAGGCAGGTTCGTATCAAAATACCTTTTCGTGTACCGAAACACTATGCTTGGAATGGCCTAGCCAAAACGGTACGAGGACACATGTTCCGATACAGCTGGACCTGTAATAACATTTTTAGCTGGTTTTTCACACAAAAATAGATGCATTTAGGTCATAGCAACTTGCATACATACATATAAGCATCCAGCAACACATTTAACAACAATTGCACCAAGGTTTAACTACAACACACGATGATGTCACCCAAAAGGGTGATCTAGAGGCATGCTCCCTATAACTCACCACCAAACATATCAAAATGCCTAACTAAGCAAATATGCACCTTAATACCATACTCAACAGGAATAGCTAATCAAAACATGTCGTCCAAGCAAAAACCATCTAGATGCATACCTAGGTAATCATATAACATCAACCATAGGTAACGATGCATGATAAGCGAAACATCAACAATCAAACTCCAAAATCACAGCATTACACATGCTCAAAACCAGGGAGAACTGAATTACAAATCCCAAAAATCCATGGCGAACACATTGCCTTATTAACCGAAAACTAAAACCGAGTTCATACTCAAATAGACTTGTCTTTGGATCACTTAATCCTTGCTTTTGCTACCTCCAAGCTTTAATGTTCTGCATCATTAGAGAAAAGAGAGCGTAAGCACACTTTCTTAGTAAGGATGCTCTTAAACGATGATGTATTTAAAAACCCTTGAAAACCAACACTTGTTTTCAAACCATGCTTACGACCTAAGCAAGTTCCAATAGTTTCAAATCAAAACATGCATATCAACCATATGCAAATCAATACATATATTCCACATGCTGAATCCAAAAGCATCTAATACAAAACCATGCTTAAATCCCCAAGCATTATATACAAAACCATGCTTAAATCCCAAAGCATTATATACAAAACCATGCTTGAATCCCAAACCATTATAAACAAATCCATGCTTAAATCCCAAAGCATCTTAAATAGATTCAACATTAAAGTTCTCATATATTGGCAATTATCGTGACCCCGGATAGTCGACCATTATCCTTGATTAGCCGATCGCTAATATTTAGTTAACCGGCCGTTAACTTTACACATCGGATACACGAATCTCCCTTAATGACTGACCATCATCAAGATTACGCCATGCCGACCGCTTGAATTTACAACCTTGCCGACCATAAGCTTTACATCAACGAGGGGAACCGACCGCTCAACCCAAGTGATAACAACATAGTCCTGGTAGCTGACCACTACATCTCAAGGACTCTTAACCCTCGATTGATTTTTAACCATATTATAGTGCACTTTATCCTATGGCATGCCAACTATATCTAAATGTTTTATCCTCTTGTAACATAGCCAATATATCATTTACAAAACCATTTACCCATTGTTTTACAATACATTACACAAAATCCCCCCATATGTAAATCACATTACCATAGCAATATCATATTCCTGATCGGAATAAAAACCAATGCTCACTAGCAATAAATACAGTTTTAAGCCACTGCATATGTACTTTAAAATCATGCATTAACAGTAAGTAAAGCAAACCATGTTTACGACTAAAGCATGAATCACACATGCCCATATCTAAACCGATATTGAAGAGTAAAAGAGGGAAACTTACTTCCGAGCTTAGGTAAGTGTTTCAAACTTATCCTAAACTCCCAAACCACTTTCAAACCTTTGAAAGACTTTTAAGACTGTTTCCACTCACCGATTTTACTTCGCCTTGCTTGTTACCGCGAAACAAGCTCCCGGCAAGTCTAGAACCACCTCAAGATGTTACGCCTTGATTATCCCCTATTTCATCCACACAAAACCAGAGGAAACATGCATTAAAATGCATCCAATACTCTATTTCCACCCAAAATCTCGTAGCTCTCAAGATGCCCACTCAAAACTCATTCGAAACTTACTGAAATCCACCTCAAACACTACTCAATCTTAACCCAGCCATATAATAATGATCCTAAACATCAAGCTTCGTCAATTGATATCTAAAAACTCATTCCCAACATCCTTTTACTTCCAGCAATGATTAAACACCTTAAACAACCCAAAAACCCTTAACTATCTACCTAAACAATTAGAGATTCAACCAATTTCGGGATTCCATTATTAAAAACAACTTATCCACATTATAATACATCCAAAATAAGATTGAAATCAATCCACAACACAAGAAAACCAGATCCAAATCGAAAATCACAAGATCCTTCAATTAAACCCCAATTAAGCTCAAAACAAAAATTAATTAATCAAAACCTAATAGAAAACATATGTAAAGAGCCAAGAACTTGGGAATTTCAGTAAAGGACCTTTCATTAGAGGAGAAGAACGAAGCTTACCTCCAATGAATGAGTTTCCCCTCAATTGGATGGTTTTTCCTCTTGAAAAATAAAGAAATCCAATAAGATTTTTGGAAAACAAATTGAGAAATCATTTAGCAAATTAATGACTTAAGAAATTAAGATCATTACCTTAAATCTCTTATGGAAAAGGAGTTTTGGCTGAGAGTGTTTTGAGAGAAAATGTGAGAGAAGAGAAGTTACGTCAAAATATGTTTTAGAAAGAGAACTACCTTTTTAACAAAATTTCATTTAATTCTTTCAATTAAAATCTTTTTAAAATAATCCTAATTAAGGGAATATCATATTAGACCAAATGATAAAATAGCTCCTTAAAGATTCTAAGTTTTAACTCATTACAAAATAGCCACCTTTTAAAACAGTTTTCAAAAATCGCATTTTGGTCACTAGCCAAAATGTCACCCTTCCAAGGCTCATTTTCCAAAATTACTTTCACCAATATTTTTAATATAATAAAATATGATTTTGAAACATTTTCCATATTTTTATCCTTCAGAAAAATATTCGCTTCCGAACCTGACTCGAATCTCTAACCCGATCCACTAGACTGTCTAACCCGCCCCAAAACTGCTAGGCCCAAATCCGGGGTGTTACATGTAAGCCCGATGCTAAGTAGCTTGTCAATAGGGGCTCGAACATATTGGATGACTGGTGTAGTAGGTTGCACAGCCTGCTCGGCTCTTATAGAGGTTATAAACTGTTTGAACATGTCAGCCATGCTCCGATAACATTCAACCTGAACAGTCATTACCTCCGGCTCAGGGTCTTGTACCAGAGGGTTTTGCTATGGTGGAGGGTCTCCACCTCTAATCTCCTCACCGTAGGTAGAGGAGCCGGTAACATGCTTGTCTATACGAGTTTCATTAGAGTCAGACATCTATAAGAATGAGATCAGATTAGTCGGCAAGTCAAAGTATCCAATAATAACTCCTATGTGGCATAATGCAATGCGATAACAGTACAATAAACAATAGTTTAGTCCTAGAATTGAATAAACTATAGCTCTGATACCACAAATGTAACACCCCTTTCCCGGCTTGGTAGAAAATCGGGTCAGAGTGTGTTACCGATGAACAAACAGTGATCGGTGCAATTAATATTCGATAATTTAATGTTTTCATGTTTTACAATAATGCAATAGCAATACAATAATTTCGATAACTCAGTACGAAGCTATGTTGATCAACTTCAGACCAATTTTAAACTTTTAAGTTTTAGGGACTAATCTATAATTTCAGTATTTTAGAGGTCATTTTCTAAAATTAACCTTACTATAATGAAATCCAACCTATAGTCAATGATCATACGAATTTTCAAGATAATCTGAGTCCAATTACCTCTTTAATTTAACTATACAATGTCCAGTGACCAATATGTCATGTTCCAAACTTATTACAATTAACTTTTAACATATTTACCTATATCGGAATCGATACTCGAGAGGCCGTACCGATACGCCTGTGTCATGGCCGTTAAAATAGTTAGGATCCAAGGAGTCTGTATCGATATGGTGTCTACTTATATCGATACATAATACATATTTTATAATTATCAAAATCCAATGCGGCTGGGGGACCGTACCGGTACGGGTTGACTAGGTTGACCCGTTTCGATATACCCTAAAGACCGCATCAATGCATTTAATTTTCTAGATTCCAGTGTCAACTTTTCATATCGATACGCCCTTTGACGTATTGATACGCCCTTTGACTAATGTTGACTATGTCAAAATATGCATGCCTGTATCGGTACGCCATCACCCGTATCAATACGCCCTACACTAAAATTACATATTTGTTCTGGTTTTTAATCGATTTGGCCTATCAAACAATGTCCAAATGCAATGAGATTTTACTAGCAAATTAATGTCAACATAATCTACTAGCATGTCAAATTTCATGATCATATGAGTCCATTTACAATGATTTCACCTTTTTAAGCCAAATAAGAAAGTTTGTATCACTTTTAGGCATTTTAAACATACTCAAACCATACATGCCATACATGCATCAAAAGGATGTAAAGGAACTTAAATAAGCACTATGCCACAATCCTAGGAGTGTATAGAGTAGGTATATATTACATTAGCCTTTGGTGACTTGCCGCAACCTTACCAAAATTCCCGATCTCTGAACCAAATTTACTTAACCTGAAAATGCATGAAGATGAATGCATTAGGCATACTTTGCCTAGAGAGGTAGTCATAAAAATATCAATAATCAATATGCATTTAAATGCATGTTTCATCAAGAATCAATGACAGCATGTCAATGTTCAACAACAATGCATCTATATCCAATTTCAATGTATCAATGTTCAATATCAATAAATCTTTTAGTTCAATATTAACCCTTGGATCGATTCAAGATAGTTGATACGCGGATTCATACGCCTCGCCAAGTCAATAATGGTCTAGTCCCTCTACCTCGCCAATTGACCAACACAACATCCCTCCGCCTCGCCAATGTAAAGGTTGTAGCCTAAGGACCGTAGTCCACTCATACCAATGAGCTCATAAATCCTATGGCATGCAAACTGTATCCAATGTCTACTCGAATCCAAGGTCCGGTAATTTATGCCAATATTCAATACATTATCAATATCAACAAGTTTAATGATCCGATAGCAATAAATTAACCCTGAGGTCCACTTCAATGATCTGGTGAGTCTAATAAAAATATCAATAGCAATATTTCAATAATCAATGTCCAATGACCAATGACAATAACAATGATTTTTCCAATGCTATGCAATACTCAATATTCAATGTTTCAATGACAATGTTCGATGCTCAATGATTCAGTGATAATATTCAATATTCAATGACAATGATCGATACTCGATGTTTCAATAAGGAAGCTCAAAGAAGCTTACCATTACACCCTCTAAAGGGTTCAATGCAATAACCTAACTCTCAATGTTAGAAATAATATATCCAAAGGAAATGAAATCGGGAAAGGCACCTAGCCTACTCCAGAGACTCCGACTACACTCACCTCAAAAGTCGAAGCTACTACGGCTCTAGGATGACAATCCCCTTGCACTTAACCTTCGAGGGAGATGGTGGCCCTTCCTCCAACACTTGAGTTAGGCTTAAGTTAGGGGAAATAGTTAGAATCGAAACTATTGATTCAAAATCAAAATTTAAGCTTATTAAAGCTTGTAGACAATATTATTCTCATGGATAAAAAGCTTCCAGCTAATGGGTATAGCCTTAACTTTCAAGACTTTAATCTTGAAATTAACCTTCAAGGATCCATGGAATCAATAAATTGATTGAGAAATTAAACTCACCAATCCAAGAGCTTTAATTTGATGTAGAGAAATCAAAGAAATCTCAAGGAACTAGGTGAGGTGCTTGTTTAAGTTTGGTGAAGAAGACAACAATAGAGGAGCTTCTTTCTTTGGTGGAAAGATGTAGTTTTGGGAGCTTGGGTCTCGGTTTATTAGGAATGATATTATTTCCTTGCTTAGCTTTTATTTAACTAAGTATTTCCCACATAAATGGTTGCCTCCCAATCAACCAATGAAATGGTTTCCTAGCTTGGGAGGAAACCTATAAAACTAATTAAAAATTCATTCACTTCATCTTCCAACTAGTATGTCATCTTCATGAAACAAACCCATCAATTTCACGTGAAACTACACAAGCAATGAGGTGACTCACACCTCTAATTGGGTTAATTACGAGGGTGGTCCCTTAACTTTCTGAAGTTTGTACTTTTACCCCCAAACTTTCAATTTTCACAATTTATTCACTAAATGACTTTCAATTCTTTCAAAAAGGTCCAATATCAACAATTAAACTCAATTGAAGTTCATTACAATACAATTGAGTACAAAATTGGAATTATTATAGTGATTGGACCATTCTGATACAAAATTTCTGCTCACCGAAGCCTAATTCTGACTAGACCAATTTTTGGGGTGTTACAATGACTGTGTAAATAACCTATTTTGCATACCCTTTTAGCTTAGCTTTTGCATGTGTTTAGGCTCATTTAGTTTCATTTAGGAGTAATTTTCATATAGTTATCGAGTTACACTGCCTGTACTTAATTGTTATATACTTTGGTGCTTTTAATAGGAAATGTAGTGTTTTTTTGGTGCTTGCATAGGAACTATTGGAGCTGGAGAAGCGCTAGAGCATAAAGGATAGCACAACGCTCGTAGGAGCTGATGAGGAAAGAAGAGCTGGAGATGAATCTAACTTTGGCTTAAGTGGACTCTTACTAGATGCAGAACCCGTTAAAGGAAGCAGGAAAGCAAGGTCCTCTTAAAGGAGGTTTCATGCACTTTACGGTTACAAAACCCTAGCTTTCTCACCTATATAAAGGAGACCTAGGCTACAAACAAGAGCAGCTCGATCACAGACATCAACCCTTAGTCTTCAGCTATTGGAAAACCACCGAAGTTGAAGTTCTAGAGGAGTCTCCACATCACGGAGGCTATCGAGAGAGGCTAAAGGAGTGGGAGACCTACAACAACAGTTAGAAAGCTCGAAGGAGATCTTAAAGGATGCTTGACCCTTTTCTATCCCTTGCTTGATAAACTGCTACGTTTTTAATTGTTTTTAGTATGGATGTTTTAGTCTCAGACATGAGCTAAGTACTTTTAGTTGGGTTTACTGCTTTTTAGGATATTATGTTTTGAGTACTTTGTTCTAATGCTATAGTTCTTTTCATTTATCTATTATGTTCATCATTCTTCATGCGTAGTTATTGTATAACTTATCGAGGGAGGACTTTTAACTAATGATTTGTGGCTTAATATCGAGAGAGTTAGGTTAAACAAACGTAAACAGTGAGGCTATGTTGTTAACTTAGTTTTAATCAGCTTAGACATCAGTTTTGGGTTTCAACGACTAATAAGGAGAACTTGAATAGATAATAGAGTTGTTAGGGTTCACCTAGACATGTATTACCTTAGCTTCATTGTTATCAACTTCTAGGCATCAAGAGAATCAGAAGTTCACTAGAAAATCTTGTCGAGTAGATAAAGATCTTAATTGGTTCACTTTATTTGCATTTAGTTTTGATAAATCACCATCAAACCAATACTTGCTCAACCATTCTTAAGTATGATCGCTTCGTGTGATCCAATCCTCGTAGGTTCGACACTCTACTTAATCACTTTATTACTTGATCGACAAGTATACTTGCTCTAAAGTGCATATCTATTTCGCAAGCATCAAGTTTTTGGTGCCGTCGCTGAGGATTGGCAATTGAAAATTGCATTATAATTGCGGTTAAGATTTTATTTTATTTGCATTTAATATTTGTTTTTCTTTTTATTTTTCCTTTTTAGGTTTGCTCTAGTGCATGATCAGACACACCAATCGTGAGGAACCAGTTATCCCTTGTAACCCAGAGATTAAAAGATACTTGAGGAACCTCTGTAAAGAACAAAGAATAATGGATTCTCCTAACAATACGAACAATTCATAGAACAACCTAGAGAATATACGTAATGATGGCGTTCCACCAAACGATGTGCAAGTAATTGTTGTCAATGTATCCCACAATAGAGACCGAGAAAGACAACCTATTTTTCTACCACCTACCCTCCCTAGAAGACCCATTTGCGACAACATCGCACCTGTCATCAACAACCTCAACCCATTGGTTGTTGTGCCAGATCTAAGGATAGCTCACTTTGAGTTGAAGCCCGTTATGTTCAACATGCTCAACTCCATTGGACAATTCAGTGGTTCAGCAAGTGAGGATACTAGAGAACACATTCAAGCTTTCCTATAAGTTTGTGATTGTTTTAAACAATCATGAGTTCCTAATGATGTGTTGAGACTTAAACTATTCCCTTACTCCTTGCGAGATGGAGCCTGAGCATGGTTGAAGACTATATCCTCAAGATCAATTACATCCTTGGATGACTTGTGCAAAAACTTTTTACACTGATATGATCCACCGAATGTGCACAATCAAAAGCAGAGTGAGATCATTGCATTAAAGCAACGAGATGATGAATATATGTATGAATGTTGGGACAATGTTGGGATGATCAATCAATGTAGCAAGTGGCCAAGAAGGGGTGAATTGGCAATTTAAAATTTTGGAAGCAAGTGGAAAGAGATAGAAAATGGGACACAAGGATTTATAGTGGTTCAACCTTCTAACAAGGTCTACGTCCACTACCTTAGCTTCCAACTAAGTATTTCAAACAAATTCACTAAGAATTCTTCCCCTTTTCTAGGCTTAGGAGGCAACTGTTACAAGTTCAAAGCTTTCTACCCAAAGCTTTGAATGATTCACCCTTTTACAAAGAAAGAAAATGGCAAATGAATAAGATCCTCACAAGGTAAATATTTACCCAGATTACAAGATCACACAACCCTAACTTGACAAATAAAATTATACAAATTTGTTCACTCAAGTGGGTTTACAAAGGATATGACTCTAATAGGCACAAATGTTGGATTTTTGCTTGAAGGCTTGTGAATTGATCAAATGTTGTTCTCTAGCCTTTGTAGCAGCTTTGGAGACTTGTATTTATACCATCTCATTGATTTCTAACCCTTTGGGTGGTTGAGTTCATCAATATAGCCGTTAGGGACTTTATTTCCTACAATAAATGAAGTCTGGTGGCTTACCGTATCAGTACACGAAGGTTCGTATCGATACCTGTCAAGAGAAGAACATAGCCGTTGTGCAGTAGCGTATCGATACGCGTAGGGGTGTATCGAAACGGGGTAGTCGTATCGGTACAATATTTGCTCACTGGAATCTGAGTTGAAAAATTACATTCATACGCCTAGGGGCATATCGATACGGTTAACTGAAAATTAAATTTTGTTTATTCCAATAGCTGACAAGGCAACAGTCGAAAAAATTAATGCAAAGATCTTGAAGATCTCGACATAACATATCGAAATGGTGGAGACCGTATCGGTACTCTCAAACAATTTTTTAATCCTAGATGAATGTCGTATCGAAACGGGTGAGGCCGTATCGATACGCATAATTTAAAATTTAGGCCCAGATGTAGGTCGTATCGAAACAATTTGCAAAACCAAATTCCAGTAATGAAATTTCGTATCGATACACCTCTAGGCGTATCAATACGCCTGGGCGTATTTGTTAAATTTTGCCTTGAAACACTTAGAAAAATTTTGAGTTGAAGTCTTGGACTTAGAAAAACTTTTCCTTGTTATTTTGTGAGACTTTTGAGTACTTAAAGATTTATTTTCTTTTACAATTTGGTCCTTAAACAAATTGTTATATCAAAATCAAATATAGGTTTTACAATATCCCCCTTTTTGATATAACAAAACCAAAGTAAAATTTTTAAGTATCTTTGAAAAGCTTGAAAATACTCCCCCTTACTTTAAGCTTAACTTTGAAAAATTTTAAGAAATTTTAGCTCAATTTCTTCTCCCCCTTTTTGTTAGATCAAAATTAATGGAATAAACCAAAGAAATAAAAAGATAACTCCAAGCAATTTAAAGCAAACAACATATGTATTAAAATTCAAATCACAATCGAAAGCATAATAAACTCAAATCCAACTTAGTTCCTAAAACATAAACCAAATAACATCAAAGCATAAGAGTCCAAAAACATAAAAAATAGGTGCATAAACTAATCCTAATATGATATGATATGATGTGCAAGATGCCTAAGGTGCGTCTCCATCGTCCTTATCGTCTTCATCCTCTTCATCTTCATCATTTGCGTGGGTGCCAAGAGATTGACGCCACTCGCCATGAAAAGCCATAAGAGTGATATCCATTGAGTTTTGGTGATTTTCAATAGCTGTCACTCTCTTCTCCAAAGATGTGAACTGAGTGTCAATCTCAGCAAACCCGTAATTCATAGTCATATTCAAAGAGGCAATAGAAGTACCCAAAGATTAAAATTGCTCATTAAGGTAAGCCTTGAGAACATCGTGATTAGGCTGGGTCACTGGAGCTTGTGGAACCGAAACCTTATGAGGAGCCGCCGCTTGTTCGGGTTGAACACCTCTAGGAAGATCGATGTTCCGAACCCATTCTCCATTATAGTATGTGAACTTTACGCGGTGGAGAGAACGCTCGTCAATAGGATCGGTGAGAGGTTTGGCAAGATAATATGAGCAATCAATTTCCATCTTGTGAAAGATAAAGCTCAAGGTGGTGCCATATGTGAAGGATGTAACAAGAGTCGTGTGGCGATGTTGTACAAGGAAGACGATTTTCGCGAACATGATTTGAGCAAGGTTTGGTCATTTACCCTCACGAAAGCCATGGATCCAAAAATCACCGCCTTGTCGGATCGTGGAGAATTTTCCATCGGATGGGCGAAACCACCAAGTGATCATGAGGTGAAGGATGCGATCATGGGCATCAAGCACGGTCACAGAACCACTAAGGACATGGCCCAACGAATCCTCGTTATCAATTCCCGTATCCTCAATACCCAAAAAGTTGGCTAAAACGGATGAATCAATTTTAAATATCTTACCATAAGATAAGATTCAATAGCAACAACTTTGGTTTTATTTTCATTATAGATACACTGGCATTGGAGTGAAAAATCAAAACAAGGTTTCGGTATAAAATCCCGGGTAAACTCAAGAATCGCATAAATTTCCATTGTTGCATTAAATTAAGATATTTAAATGGAAATCTTTCTGAAGATAGAAAAGGGATCGAAACAGTACGCCCTCGGTGAATTTTATAACCTTGGTAGTTTTTAAAGTGATTCATTGCATTTGGAAAATTTGGCTCATTAAAATAATTTTGGTAGATATGGGTAAGATTGGGTCTATTACCATTAGGTTCGGGATATTGAGTAAGAGGAGTTGAACTAGAGGCCATATCTTGTCTTGCTCGTTTCTTAGGTCTCATTATCTGAAATCAGAATCAAACCAAAAACAATGCATGCATAAATCAACACATTCAATCCAATGATCAAGGTATTGTTAAAAAACTATATAACATAGTTTAAAAATCTATACAAGTATAAAAAAAAATTGGTAAAATAAAACTTGAAAAACAGTGTTAAAAAATATACGGTATAATTTTATATTCGAACAAAAAAATTTCAGTTTTGAATTTTTTTTTACAAAAACTGTGAAAACAAAGATATGTACATTCTAAATATATATTTTTGATTCAAAAATAGTGTATAAATATGAATGAAAAATAAAAGAAAAGTAAGTTAGGGTTTATAGCTTGAATAAGGATTGAGGATGAATAGGATGATGATTTTGCACAACTTGATGATATAACTTAGGGTTTGATGAGAAAATAAAAAGCCCTTAAAAGATTTTAGGTTTTGTATGAGAAAATAAAAGAGAATGAGGGGTTTTTATAGCTAAAATCGGCCTAGGGTTTGAGAGAAAAAAGATGGAGTTTGATTTAAAGTTGGAAACCCTTTTTAATGCCCTTAAATTTGCCCAGCGACTGGGCGTACCGATACGCCACGTGGCGTATCGAAACAAAGTAACAAAACGTTTAACATCCATTTTGATACGCAACCCCATACTTGGTACAAAGGTAAAATCATACCAAAACTTGTTTTTCAACTTGTATCAATACGCGGGACACCGTATCGATACGTTTGTGCTAGAAATGTCATTTTTGGCAGCAAATTGCTCAAAAATTTGATTTGACTCGATTCGAAATGCATGTGTATGATATGAGATCATCATGAATGAGCATAAATAGATGCATACTCTCCCTAGCAACAAACATAGATTCATATAGGAGCAAAAACGCATAAGTAATGCAATCAATCAAATTCAAGCAAATTTCAAGACCAAAAAAGGCTCTAAGGCTCAAGAAAGGCTAGTTAAACCTAACTTTCTCCTAAGAGACCAAAAATGCTCTTTATCTAATGGTTTGGTAAAGATATCCTCTATTTGATTTAAGGTGTATACATGTTCTAGAACGACATCATTTTTCAAGACACGATCTCTAATGAAGTGATGTCTTATTTCTATGTGTTTGGTTCTAGAATGTTGGATGAGATTCTCAGTGAGACATATAGCACTAGTGTTGTCACACTTAAGGGGGATGGTTCCTACATCAATTCCATAATCTAAAAGTTGTTGCTTCATCCAAAGGACTTGAGCACAAAAACTTCTGGCTGATATATATTCTACTTCGGTGGTAGATAGTGCTACATTATTTTGTTTCTTAGAGAACCAGTATATACCTAGGAATTGACAAGTACAATAGGTACTTTTTCTATCTGTCTTACACCCTCCATAATCCACATCCGAATAAGCATGCAAATCAAAGGAGGAATCTCTAGGATACCAAAGTCCTAAACACGGTGTATCTCTAAGGTACTAAAGATTCTCTTAACGGCTATAAGGTGTGATTCTCTAGGACTAGGTTGAAATCTAGCACACAAGCAAACTCTAAACATAATGTTGGGTCTACTTGCGGTAAGATAAAGCAAATATCCAATCATAGAGTGATAAAGCTTTAAATCAATACACTTATCTTCTTCATCTTTGTCAAGCTTTGTAGAAGAACTCATTGGTGTGGCTTGAGGTTTCACATTCTCCAAGCCAAACTTCTTGAGCATGTCCTTGATGTACTTTGCTTGATCGATGAATATGCATCCTTTCTTTGTTTGATTTGGAGTCCCAAGAAGAATAAGAGCTCCCTCATCATGCTCATTTCGAACTCACATTGCATTAACATAGCAAAATCTTGGCAAAACAATTCATTAGTAGAACCAAAAATTATATCATCAACATAAATTTGAACAACTAAAATGTATTTGCCATTTCTTTTAATAAAGAGTGTAGTATCCACCTTTCCTTTGTTAAAACCTTTTTCAATTAAAATACTCGATAATCATTCATACCAAGCTTTAAGAGCTTGTTTCAAACCATATAAAGCTTTTGAAAGTTTAAAAACATGGTTTGGGTATTTTGGATCTACAAAACATGGTGGTTGTTCTGCATACACTTCTTCATTAATAAAACCATTTAGAAAAAGCGCTTTTAACATCCATTTGAAAAAACTTAAATTCATGCTAACATGCAAATGCAAGAAGCATCATAATAGCTTCCATTCTAGCTACGAGTGCATAGGTTTCATCAAAATTGATTCCTTCTTCTTATGTGTAACCTTGAGCAAAAAGTCTAGCCTTGTTTCTCACTATGTTACCACTCTCATCTAGCTTATTTCTATAAACCCATTTAGTTCCTATAGTAGACTTATTACTAGGCCAATCAACTAATTTCCATACTTGACTTCTCTCAAATTGATGTAATTCCTCTTGCATGGCCAATATCCAATACTCATCTTTTAATGTTTCTTTGATATTTTTAGGCTCTATGCATGAGATAAATGCAACATTACTAGCATTTTAAAGAGAAAGTCTAGTGGTTACCCCTTTGGATGGATCACCCAAAATCTCACCACCTTTGACATAGTTGAACTCCCTTGGGTAGCTCACTTCCTTTTCCTCTAGATTCATGTCTCTCAAGGCTTCTAGATGTGAATCCTGTGCTTCTTCTTCTTTGGTTGGAACTTCATCAACCTTTGATGTTTGTCCTCCATCAATGGCATCAAATATTCCTACATCATCATCATCATCATCACAAGAATCCTTCCTCGGAAAGAGGTTATCATTAAAAATCACATGTATTGACTCTTCAACAACCAAAGCTTTTTTATTAAATACTCGATAGGCTTTAGAGTTTAAAGAATACCCTAAGAAAATAACTTCATCACTTTTAGCATCAAATTTGCCTAAATTGTCTTTTCCATTGTTTAAAACAAAACATTTGCATCCAAATGGATGAAAATAGCTAATGTTAGGCTTTTTGGATTTTAAAATCTCATAAGGAGTTTTCTTTAAAATTGGCCTAATCATTACACTATTTATAATATAACATGCGGTATTAGTGGCTTCCGCCCAAAAATACTTTGGCAAATTGTTTTCACAAAGTATGGTTCTAGCCATTTCTTCTAATGTACGATTTTTCCTCTCTATAACCCGATTTTGTTGAGGTGTTCGAGGGGCTGAAAAATTATGGCTTATACCATTAGAGTTACAAAAATCCTCAAAACCTAAATTTTGAAATTCGGTACCATGGTCACTTCTAATATGAAAAATAAGTTGACCAACATCATTTTGAGTACTTTTTGAAAATGTGATGAATTTTTCTAAAGCCTCATCTTTGGTACTTAAGAATAGAACCCAAGTGTATCTAGAATAATCATTTGCTAAAACAAATGCATATGATTTTCCACCCAAGCTAGTTATCCTAATAGGGCCAAAAAGATCCATGTGGATCAATTGTAAAACTCTACTAGTTGAAACATCATTAATAGGTTTGAAAAAAACTCTTTTATGTTTGCATTTTGCACAAGCATCAAAAATTTTATCAAGAAAAAACTTAATTTTAGGAAAACCTCTTACTAGATATTTTGAAACCAATTTTTCTAAAACACTCATGCTTGCATGCCCTAGTTTTCTATGCCATAGCCATGAGTCATGTTCATCTTTAGCGACAAAACATGCATTTGAAATATGAATGTCATTTAAATGCACCATGTATATGTTTCCTATGCGATGACCAAAAAACACAACTTCGACATGTATAATTTTGCAACTATATATATCAAAATTCACTACGAAACCTTTATCACAAAGTTGGCTTATGGTTAACAAGTTATGTTTAAGACCATTGACATATAAAACATTTTCAATAAGTATGAAAGACTGATCACCAATGGAACCAATTCATTCAATTTGACCTTTGGAGTTGTCACCAAATGTCACAATCCTCCTCTCTTTAGATCTAGTTCCAAGAATCTACTATTGTCTTTGGTCATATGTCTTGAGCATCCACTATTAAGGAACCACAAATTTTCACTTGAAGCTTTGGGGCCTTGTAGCAATGCTCCCCCTACAAACAAAGATTAGGTCTTGATTTTTGGTACCCAAATCATTTTGGGTCCATGAGTATTAGCTCCCAAATACTTGGTTCCCTTGGGAATCCAAGAAGCAATAGCCTTAAGATTATCAGAAGTAATAAGTTCCTTAGGAACCCAAACACTCCTAATTCTCTTACCTTTAGAGGGCCTTTGGAAGCCTCTTTGTTTGTAGTTACCAAAGTTCATTTTTCACATAGTTGGGTTTTGAAGACTGCCCTTTTTCAAAACTAGATCTCCCAACATTGTTCAAGGAAGCTTTGAGATCATTTACCTCCTTGTGGTAGTGAACATTAAGCTTGGAAAGAAGGTTGTTTAAATCAACATTTTCTTTTTCAAAATATTTTTGATTTTCTTGTAAATCATAAACCTTCTTTTCAAGTTTTGAATTAGTTTTGATCAAAGAATCGTTTTGATTTTTCAAATCAAAAATTATTTTATTGTTTTTCAAATGTGATTCTTTGTACTTCAAAACTAACTCGTCATAAGCCTCTTGCAACTCATTATATAATCAAATAATTCATCATAAGTAAGATCATTAGATGATTTGGAGGTTACCATAGGATCTTTCTTAAAGGCCATGAGACATAGGTTTGCAACTTCTTTCTCCTCATCACTTGATGATTCTTCATCGCTCCAAGTGGCTACATGGGGCTTGTGTTTCTTCTTCTTCTCTATGCCTTTCTTCTTGAGTTATGGACAATTGATCTTGATGTGTATCGGCTTCTTGCATTCATAGCATACAATAGGATTTTTCTCTTCTTCATTGCTCTTGAAATACCTTCTTTGATTAAACTTTCTTCCCCCGGTTGGATCTCATGAGCCGATTGAATCGTTTGGGTAGCATAGCCAATTCCTCATCTTCCTCCTCGCTCGAATCGCTCTCTTCTGGTGAAGCTTTGAGAGTAATTCCACTTTACTTCTTCTCAATTTCCTTCTTTCAACTTTCATCTCTTTCTTCCTTTTTTCTTCTTCTCTTCCTTTCTTCATTATCTTATGGGTAAGATGAGACCCTATGAGTGCATCCGCCTTTAACGTCTTGAGATTTTTGCTTCAATGATGGCGGTTCTCTTGCCATCCCAAGACCCAGGAAGGGAATAGATGAGCAACTTTTGGACAAGTTTTTTTTTTCTAAAATGAATTCTCTGAATCCTTTGAGACCATTGACAATAACGGAGAATCAATCGAACATCTTTGAGATGTCTTCATTCTGCTCCATTTTGAAGTTTTCGTAGCTCAAATTTAAGAGCCCAATCTTGGTCTCCTTTAATTCGTTGGTGCCCTCGTGCGTAACTTCTAACTTGTCCCAAATTTACTTTGCACTAGTGCAAGAGGACATCTTTGAATACTCATCCGGTCCAAGTGAGCAAAATTGCATATGCATAGCTTTGTCTTTGATTTGAAGCTTCTTCTGATCTTCATCGGTCACCTCATGCTTGGACTTAGGAACGAGCCGATCACCTTCTGTCTTTATTAAAATAGCCGGTCCATCTTCCAGTACATCCCATAGGAGACAGTCATGGGATTTGATGAAGAGCCGCATGCGATTCTTCCAATAGGGATAGTTATCCCCATTGAAATATAGAGGTTTGGTGATGGATTGAGATTCTTAGAGGTGGTTGTCGGAAGTAGATGCCATTGCTTGATCTTCTATTCATTGAAACACCTTTAAGGATCACCTCAACGATTGTTAGACCTTCGGTTGAGTGTGGCTCTAATACCAATTGTTGGGATGATCAATCAATGTAGCAAGTGGCCAAGAGGGGGATGAATTGGCAATTTAAAATTTTGAAAGCAATTGGAAAGAAATAGACAATGGGACACAAGGATTTATAGTGGTTCAACCTTCTAACAAGGTCTACGTCCACTACCTTAGCTTCCAATTAAGGATTTCAAAAAAGTTCACTAAGAATTCTTCCCCTTTTCTAGGCTTAGGAGGCAACTGTTACAAGTTCAAAGCTTTCTACCCAAAGCTGTGAATGATTCACTCTTTTACAAAGAAAGAATGGAAAATGAATAAGATCCTCACAAGGTAAATATTTGCCCAGATTACAAGATCACACAACCTAAACTTGACAAATAAAATGATACAAATTTGTTCACTCAAGTGGGTTTACAAAGGATATGGCTCTAATAGGCATAAATGTTGGATTTTTGCTTGAAGGCTTGTGAATTGATCAATAGTTGTTGTAGTAGCATTGGAGACTTGTATTTATACCCTCTCATTGATTTCTAATCGTTTGGGTGGTTGAGGTCATCAATATAGCCGTTGGGGACCATTTTTCCTGTAATAAATGTTGTTTAGTGACCAACCGCATAGTATGTGAAAAGCCGTATCGGTACCAGTCAAAAGAAGAAAGAGTCGTTGTGCAATAGCGCATCGATATGCGTAAGGGCATATCAAAATGGTCATAGTTTAAAATTAGGGGCGTATCGATACAGGGTAGCCATATCGGTACGAATTTTGCTCACTGGAATCTGAGGTGAAAAATGCATCGGTACGCCTAGGGGGCATATTAGTATGGGTAACTAAAAATCAAAGTTCGTTGATTCCAATGACTGACAAGGAAAATATCAAAAAATTAAATATGAAGATTTTGAAGATCTCAACACACCGTATTGAAATGGTGGTGACTATATCGGTACGGGTAAGCAATAACTTAAACCCAGATGAATACCGTATCAAAAAGGGTGTGATCGTATCGATACGCATAGCTTAAAACACGAGCCCAGATGAAGGCCGTATCAAAACGGGCTTAGCCGTATCAAAACGGTTTACAAAATAAAATTCCAGTAGCAAAAATTCGTATCGAAACGGGCATAGCCTTATCGATGCGCCTGGGCGTATTTGTTGAATTTGGCTTGAAATACTTAGAAATATTTTTGGGTTTAAGTCTTAGACTTAGAAAAACTTTTCCTTGTCATTTTTGAGATTTTTAATACTTAAAAATTTATTTTCTTTTACAATTTGGTCCTTAAACAATTTTTTATATCAAAATCGATTATAGGTTTTACAATCTCCCCCTTTTTGATATAACAAAACCATAGTAAAATTTTTAAGTAACTTTGAAAAGTTTAAAAAATGCTCCCCCTTACTTTAAGCTTAACTTTGAAAAATTTTGAAAAAATTTTAGCTCAATTTCTTCTCCCCCTTTTTGTTAGATCCAAATCAATGAAATAATTCAAAGGAAAAAGATATCTCCAAGCAATTAAAGCAAACAATGTATGCATTAAAATTCAAATAACAATTCAAAGCATAATAATCAAACCCAACTTAAGTCCTAAAACATAAAGCAAAAGAAATAATATCAAATCATAGGAGTCCAAAAAACATAAAAGCATAGGTGCATAAACTAATCCTAAGATGATATGCTATGATATGCCAAATTCCCACGATTCGTCTCCATCTTCTTCATCTTCATCATTGGCGTGGGTTCCAAGAGATTGACGTCACTCTCCATGAAAAGCGGTAAGTGAGATGTCCATTGAGTTTTGGCGATTCTCAATGGCCGTCACTCTTTCCTCCAAGGATGTGAAGCGAGTGTCAATTGCTGCAAACCCATAATTCATGGTTGTGTGCAAGGATGAGAATTGCTCATTGCGGTAGGCCATGAGAGCATCATTATTAGGTTGGGCCATCAGATCTTGTGGAAATGGAACCTCTTGAGGAGCCGCCATTGGTTCGGGTTGAACGCCACTGGGAAGATCGACAATCCAAACCCATTCTCCATTATAGTATGTGAACTTTGCGCGGTGGAGAGAATGCTCGTCAATAGGATCAGTGAGAGGTTCGACAAGATCATATGAGCAATCAATTTCCATCTTGTGAAAGATAAAGTTCAAGGCGGTGCCATAGGTGAAGGATGTAACAAGAGTCGTATGGCGTTGTTGCACAAGGAAGACGATTTCTGTGAACATGATTTGAGCAAGGTTTGGTTGCTTACCCTCACGAAAGCAACGGATCCAAAAATCATTGACTTGTCGAATTGTGGAGAATTTTCCACTAGATGGATGAAACCACCAAGTGATCATGAGGTGAAGGATGCGATAATGGGCATCGAGCACGGTCACAGAACCACTAAGGACATGGCCCAAGGAATCCTCATTATCAACTCCCATATCCTCAAGACAAGACCCAAAAAGTTGGCTAAAACGGATAAATCAATTTTAAATCTCTTACCCGTAAGATAAGATTCAATAGCAACAACTTCGATTTTATTTTCATTATATGTACACCAGGCATTAGAGTAGAAAATCAAAACAAGGTTTCGATATAAAATATCGGGTAAACTCAAGAATCGCATAAATATCCATTGTTGCATTAAATTGAGATATTTAAATGGAAATCTTTCCGAAAATAAAAAAGAGATCAAAATAGTACGCTTTCAGTGAATTTTATAACCTTGGTATTCTTTAAAACGATCCATGGCATTTGGAAAATTTGGCTCATTAAAAAAATTTTGGTAAATATGGGTAAGATTGGGTCTATTACCATTATTTTCAGGATATTGAGTAAGAGGAGCTGAACTGGAGGCCATATCTCTTCGTGCTCGTTTCTTAGGGGGCATTATTTGAAATCAAAATCAAACCAAAACAATGTATGCTTAAATCAACACATTCAATCCAATAATCAAATTGTTAAAAAACCAATAAGTTTAAAAATCAATGTATAAAAAAAAATTGGTAAAATAAAATTGTTAAAAAAACTATATAATTTTATAGTGAACAAAAAAAAATCTAAACAAAGATATGTATTCTAAAAGAATTTTTGATTCAAAAATAGTGTATAAATATGAACAAAAAATAAAAGAAAAGTAAGTTAAGGTTTATAACTTGAATAAGGATTGAGGATGAATAGGATAATGATTTTGCACAACTTGATGATATAGCTTAGGGTTTGATGAGAAAAAAAGATTTTAGGTTTTGTATGAGAAAATAAAAGAGAATGAGGGGTTTTTATAGCTAAAATCGGCCTAGGGTTTGAGAGAAAAAAGATGGAGTTTGATTTAAAGTTGGAAACCCTTTTTAATGCCCTTAAATTTGCCCAGCGACTGGGCGTACCGATACGCCACGTGGCGTATCGAAACAAAGTAACAAAACGTTTAACATCCATTTTGATACGCAACCCCATACTGGTACAGGTAAAACTGTACCAAAACTTGTTCTTCAACCCGTATCGATACGCAGAACACCGTACCGATACGCTTGTGCTAGAAATGTCATTTTTGGCAGCAAGTTGCTCAAAAATTCAATTTGACTTGAATCGAAATGCACGTATATGATATGTGAACATTATGTATGAGCATAAATAGATGCATACTCCCCCTAGCAACAAGTATAGATGCATATAGGAGCAAAAACACATAAGCAATACATTCAATCAAATTTAAGCAAATTTTAAGACTAAAAGGCTCTAAGGCTCAAGATAGGCTCGTTAGACCTAACTCTCTCCTAAGAGACCAAAAATGCTCTTTATCTAAGGGTTTGGTAAAAATATCCGCTAGTTGATTCAAGGTGTCTACATACTCTAGAACAACATTGTTTTTCAAGACATGATCTTTAATGAAATGATGTCTTATTTCTATGTATTTGGTTCTAGAATGTTGGATGGGTTTCTTAGTGAGACATATAGCAGTAATGTTTTCACACTTAAGAGGGATGGTTCCTGCATCAATTCCATAATCTAAAAGGTGTTGCTTCATCCAAAGGACTTGAGCACAACAACTTCCAGCCAATATATATTCCGCTTCGGTGGTAGATAGTGCTACACTATTTTGTTTCTTAGAGAACCAAATATAAGCATACTACCTAGGAATTGAAAAGTACCAGAGGTACTTTTTCTATCTATCTTGCACCCTCCATAATCTGCATCCGAATAAGCATGCAAATCAAAGGAGGAATCTCTAGGATACCAACGGGCTAAACAAGGTGTGTCTCTAAGGTATCTAAAGATTCTCTTAACGGCTATAAGGTGTGATTCTCTAGGACTAGCTTGAAATCTAGCACACAAGAAAACACTAAACATAATGTCGAGTCTACATACAGTAAGATAAAGCAATGATCCAATCATAGAGCGATAAAGCTATAAATCAACACACTTACCTCCTTCATCTTTGTCAAGCTTTATAGAAGAGCTCATTGGTGTGGCTTGAGGTTTCACATTCTCCAAGCCAAACTTCTTGAGCATGTCCTTATATAATTTGCTTGATTGATGAAGATGCCATCCTTCCTTTGTTTGATTTAGAGTCCCAAGAAGAATGAGAGCTCCCCCATCATGCTCATTTCGAACTCACCTTGCATTAACTTAGCAAAATCTTGGCAAAACAATTCATTAGTAGAACCAAAAATTATATCATCAACATAAATTTGAACTACTAAAATGTCTTTGCCATTTCTTTTAATAAAGAGTGTAGCATCCACCTTTCCTTTGTTAAAACCTTTTTCAATTAAAAAACTTGATAATCTTTCATACCAAGCTCTAGGAGCTTGTTTCAAACCATATAAAGCTTTTGAAAGTTTTAAAACATGTTTTGGGTATTTTGGATCTTCAAAACCGAGTGGTTGTTCTATATACACTTTTTCATTAATAAAACCATTTAGAAAAGAGCTTTTAACATCCATTTGAAAAGGTTAAATTCATGATAACATGCAAATGCTAGAAGCATCCTAATAGCTTCCATTCTAGCTACGGGTGCATAGGTTTCATTAAAATCGGTGCCTTCTTCTTGTGTTTAAACTTGAGCAACAAGTCTAGCCTTGTTTCTCACTATGTTACCACTTTCATCTAGTTTGTTTCTAAAAACCCATTTAGTTCCTATAGTAGACTTATTACTAGGCCTATCAACTAATGTCCATACTTGACTTCTCTCAAATTGATTTAATTCCTCTTGCATGGCCAATATCCAATAATCATCTTTTAATGCTTCTTTAATATTTTTAGGCTCTATGCATGAGATAAATGCAACATTACAAGCATTTTTAAGAGAAAGTGTAGTGGTTACCGCTTTGGATGGATCACCCAAAATCTCATCACCTTTGACATAGTTGAACTCCCTTGGGTAGCTCACTTCTTTTTCCTTTAGATTCATGTCTCTCAAGGCTTCTAGAGGTGGATCTTTTGCTTATTCTTCTTTGGTTGATGTTTGTCCTCCAACAATGGCATCAAAAATTCCTACATCACCATCATCTCAAGAATCCTTCCTCGGAAGGAGGTTATCATCGAAAATCACATGTATTCACTCTTCAACAACCAAAGTTCTTTTATTAAATACTCGATAAGGTTTAGAATTTAAAGAATATCCTAAGAAAAAAGCTTCATCACTTTTAGCATCAAATATGCCTAAATTGTCTTTTCCATTGTTTAGAACACAACATTTGCATCCAAATGGATGAAAATAGCTAATGTTAGGCTTTTTGGATTTTAAAATCTCATAAGGAGTTTTCTTTAAAATTGGCCTAATCATTACTCTATTTATAATATAACATGCGGTATTAGTGGCTTCTGCCCAAAAATACTTTGGCAAATTGTTTTCACAAAGCATGGTTCTAGCAATTTCTTCTAAAGTACGATTTTCCTCTCTACAACCCCATTTTGTTAAGGTATTCGAGGGGCGGAAAAATTGTGGCTTATACCATTAGAGTTACAAAAATCCTCAAAACCTAAAATTTGAAATTTGGTACCATGGTCACCTCTAATATGTGAAATAAGTTGACCAACATCATTTTGAGTAATTTTTTAAAATATGATGAATTTTTCTAAAGCCTCATCTTTGGTACTTAAGAATAGAACCCAAGTGTATCTAGAGTAATCATCAACTAAAACAAATGCATATGATTTTCCACCCAAGCTAGTTGTAATATGACCAAAAAGATCCATGTGGATCAATTGTAAAACTCTACTAATTGAAACATCATTAATAGGTTTGAAAGAACCTCTTTTATGTTTGCCTTTTGCACAAGCATCACAAATTTTGTCAAGAGAAAACTTAATTTTAGGCAAACCTCTTACTAGATCTTTTAAAACCAATTTTTCTAAAACAATCATGCTTGCATGCCCTAGCTTTCTACTCCATAGCCATGAATCTTGTTCATCATTTGCAACAAAACATGCATTAGAAATATGAATGTCATCTAAATGCACCATGTATATGTTTCCTATGCGATAACCAAAAAGCACAATTTTGTGGGTTTCGATGTTTATAATTTTGCAACCATATATGTCAAAAATTACTACGAAACCTTTATCACAAAATTGGCTTATGCTTAACAAGTTATGTTTAAGACCATTGACATATAAGAAATTTTCAATAAGTATGGAAGAGTGATTACCAATGGAACCCATTCCTTCAATTTGACCTTTGGAGTTGTCACCAGATGTCACTAATCCTCCTCTCGTTAGATCTAGTTCCAAGAATCTACTCTTGTCTACGGTCATATGTCTTGAGCATCCACTATCAAGGAACCACGAATTTGCACTTGAAGCTTTGGCTTGTAGCAATGCTCCCCCTACAAACAAAGATTAGGTCTTGATTTTTGGTACCCAAATCATTTTGGGTCCATGAGTATTAGCTCCCATATACTTGGTTCCTTGGGAATCCAAGAAGCAATAGCCTTAAGATTATTAGAAGTAACAAATTCCTTAGGAACCCAAACACTCTTAACTCTCTTACCTTTAGAAGGCCTTAGGAAGCCTATTTGTTTGTAGTTACCAAAGTTCCTTTTCACATAGTTGGGTTTTGAAGATTTTCCTTTTTTAAAAACTAGATTTCCCAACACTGTTCAAGGAAGCTTTGAGATCATTTACCTCCTTGTGGTAATGATCATTAAGCTCGGAAAGAAGGTTGTTTAAATCAACATTTTCCTTTTCAAAATATTTTTGATTTTCTTGTAAATCATAAATCTTCTTTTCAAGTTTCGAATTAGTTTTAATCAAAGAATCGTTTTGATTTTTTAAATCAAAAATTATTTTTCTTATTTTTCAAATGTGATTCTTTGTACTTCAAAAGTAACCCGTCAAAAGCCTCTTGCAACTCATTATAATCATCAAATAATTCATCATAAGTAATATTATTAGATGAGTTGGAGGTTACCTTAGGATCCTCCTCAAAGGCCATGAGACATAGGTTTGCAACTTCTTGCTCCTTATCACTTGATGATTCTTCATCGCTCCAAGTGGCTACATGGCCCTTGTGTTTCTTCTTCTTCTCGAAGCCTTTCTTCTTGAGTTGGGGACAATCGATCTTGATGTGTCCCAACTTCTTGCATTCATAGCACACAATAGGTCCTTCTCTCCTTCCTTGCTCTTACTCTTGATATCCCTTCTTCAATTAAACTTCCTCCCCTTGTTAGATCTCATGAGCCGAGTGAATCGTTTGGCTAGCATAGCCAATTCCTCATCTTTCTCCTCGCTCGAATCACTCTTATCTTGTGAAGCTTTGAGAGCAATTCCACTTTTCTTCTTCTCCACTTTCTTTTTTTCGACTTTTATCTCTTCTTTCCTCTTTTCTTCTTCTCTTCCTTTCTTCATTATCTCATGGGTGAGAAGAGACCCATGGGTGCATCAAGCTTTAACGTCTTTAGATCTTTTGCTTCAATGATGGCGGTTCTCTTGCCATCCCAAGACTTGGGAAGGGAATAGATGAGCTTTCAGACAAGTTTTTCTTTCGGAATGACTTCTCTGAATCCTTTAAGACCATTGACAATAACGGAGAATCGATTGAACAACTTTGAAATGTCTTCATCTGTCTCCATTTTGAAGTTTTCATAGCTTAAGTTTAGGAGTCCAATCTTGGTCTCCTTTACCTCGTTAGTGCCCTTGTACGTAACTTCTAATTTGTCCCAAATTTCCTTTGCACTAGTGCATGAGGACATCTTTGAGTACTCATCCGGTCCAAGTGAGAAAAAGAGCATGTGCATAGCTTTGTCGTTGATTTGAAGCTTTTTCCGATCTTCATCGGTCATCTCATGCTTGGACTCCAAAATGAGCCGATCACCTTTTCTCTTCATCGGAATAGCCAATCCACCTTCCACTATATCCCATAGGAGGTAGTCATGGGATTTGATGAAGAGCCTCATACGATTCTTCCAATAAGGATAGTTATCTTCATTGAACTATGGAGGTTTGGTGATGGATTGAGACTCATATAGGTGGTTACCGAAAGTAGATGTCATTGCTTGGTCTTTTATTGATTGAATCACCTTCTAGGATTACCTCAACGGTTGTTAGACATTCGATTGAGTGTGGCTCTGATACCAATTGTTGGGATGATCAATCAATGAGGCAAGTGGCCAAGAGGGGGTGAGTTGGCAATTTAAAATTTTGGAAGCAATTGGAAAGAGATAGACAATGGGACACAAGGATTTATAGTGGTTCAACCTTCTAACAAGGTCTACTTCCACTACCTTGCTTCCAACTAAAGATTTCAAACAAATTCACTAAGAATTCTTCCCCTTTCCTAGGCTTAGGACGCAACCGTTACAAGTTCAAAGCTTTTTACCCAAAGCTTTGAATGATTCACTCTTTTACAAAGAAAGAAAATGGCAAATTAATAAGATTCTCACAAGGTAAATATTTTCCCAGATTACAAGATCACATAACCCAAACTTGACAAATAAAATGATACAAATTTGTTCACTCAAGTGCGTTTACAAAAGATATGACTCTAATAGGCACAAATGTTGGATTTTTGCTTGAAGGCTTGTGAATTGATCAAATGTTGTTCTCTAGTCTTTGTAGCAGCTTCGGAGACTTGTATTTATACTATCTCATTGATTTCTAATCGTTTGGGTGGTTGAGGTCATCAATATAGCCGTTGGGGACTTCATTCCCTGCAATAAATGTAGTTTGGTGGCTTACCGTATCGGTACACGAAGGTCCGTATCGGTACCTGTTAAGAGAAGAAAATAGCCGTTGTGCAGTAGCGTATCGATACGCGTTGGGGCGTATCGAAACGGACAAAGAGTAAAAATAGGGGCATATCAAAACGGGGTAGCCGTATCGGTACAATATTTTCTCACTAGAATCTGAGTTGAAAAATTGCATTGGTACGCCTAGGGGCGTATCGATATGGCTAACTGAAAATTAAATTTCGTTGATTCTAATAACTGACAAGGTAACGGTAAAAAAATTTAATGCAAAGATCTTGAAGATCTCGACATATCGTATCAAAAAGATGGAGACCGCATCGGTACTCTTAAATAATTTCTTAAACCCATATGAATTTCGTATCGAAACAGGTGAGGTCGTATCGATACACATAGTTTAAAATGCAAGCCCAGATAAAGGCCGTATCAAAACTATTACGGCTGTATCGAAACGGTTTGCAAAGCCAAATTCCAGTAACAAAAATTCGTATCGATACGCCTGGAGGTGTATCGATACGTCTGGGCGTATTTGTTAAATTTTTCCTTGAAACACTTAGAAAAATTTTGAGTTTAAGTCTTGGACTCAGAAAAACTTTTCATTGTCATTTTGTGAGACTTTTGAGTACTTAAAGATTTATTTTCTTTTAAAATTTGGTCCTTAAGCAATTTGTTATATCAAAGTCAAATATAGGTTTTACATACAGATACAAAGATATGTTGCGCAAGTGGTTGATTAATGGATTCATGATTGGCTATAAATAATGGCGTCAATACACAAACAAGGATGATGATTGGCTCTTCAGCAAATGGTATTTTGCTTGACAAAGATCTAGAAGAGGTTTTCGAAATTCTTAATCAAATAGCCAATAACGATATTAGTTTCCTTTAGGGAGATTGAATTTTGGTCCTAAATCTCCTAGAACACTCCAATTGGATGATTCCCAGAGTGTTGCAAACCTTCTCAAGAACATGCAGTCGGTATCCAACACACGAGAGGCTAAGGTAGTTCAATATTCACTTGAGCATTATGATGGGGAACACTAGTCGAATGAATGCCCCCAGCAACAAGAATCTAGATGCTACGTAGGGAGGTAATTCAGGAAATTCATGAGCGTGATAGAATGCTATAGCAGAAACTCCTGGATTTTAACAAAAAACTCAGAGGCAGAACCAAAGAGCTTCTAACTCTAACTCTAATTTTTTTATTCTTCTTATTAAAGTTTTATGGATATTGGCTGAGTTATTATGAAGGATCAATCAACGTATCTAAAGCATCATAGTGACATACTCACAACGCAAGGCGTTGTATTGCAAAACCAACAATCTATCCTACAAAATCATATCGCTTCCTTATGCTCCTTGGAAACGCAAGTTGCGCAGATTGCCTAAGTTTTGAATATGCAACCTCAAGGTGGTTTACCTAGTGATACTGAAGTCACTAAGACTTTTAGTGTGGATCAATACAATGCTATCACGCTATATAGTGGCACCCAATTGACCAAAGATGACAAGTTTGAGGGGAGGTTCCCTTGTTGATTCCACTCCAAGCAAGCCATCCACCAATACTCTAGCACTAGAAGATACAACTTTTGTGTATGATACAGTGAAAGACCTTACTATAGAGGGCAAGGATGATAAAGCTACAGATGCTAGCATCCAGAAAACCACACGATAAGCCTAGACCACCACCTCCATTTTTACAATGATTAAAGGGTCAGAAATAAGATACCCAATTCTAGAAGTTTCAGGATATGCTTAAATAGTTGCATATCAATGTCCCATTCCTGGGGGCCATTGATGTATGCCGATATAAACAAAGTTTTTGAAGGAGATCGTGACCAAGAAAAGAATGGTGGGTGAAGTTGAAACTATTGATACAGTGGGTGAGTATGTGGCCATGCTAAGTGATTTACCACCCAATATGAAGGACCCTGGTAGTTTCACCATTCCATGCTCCATAGGTCGTAATTACTATGGTCGTGCTTTAAGCGATCTTGGTACAAGTGTCAACTTGATGCCAAAATCAGTATTTATGAGATTAGGCATGGGACGAGCTAAACCTACATCGGTGATCTTTCAATTGGTCGATCATTCCCAAATCTGATTCGAGGGCAGAATTGAAGATGTTCTAGTCAAAGTAGATAGATTTGTCTTCATGGCAGATTTTATCATCCTTGATTACAAAGCTGATAAGAATGCTCCCATCATTCTTGGAAGATCATTCCTCGCTATCGGGCGTATTGTGATCGATTATAAGAAGGGTGAATTCACTATAAAGATGAATGGCCAAAAGATGGCCTGATGCTAAACTAATGCCTCAACATTTTGTTGAAGGCCAAAAAGTTTTACTCTACAAATCTCGCTTGAAGCTTTTCCCGGGCAAGTTGAAGTCTCGTTGGTCCGGTTTATTCCAACTCATCAAGGTGTATCCACACAGTGTTGTGGACATCAAGGATCTCAAAGATGGCCCAATCTTCAAAGTCAATGGACAATGCTTAAAGGCCCACCAAGGAGCACCAGTTCAACATGACAAAGCTTTGGTAATGCTACTGGATGTCTAGACATCTAGTTCTATCTTTTTTTATTTTATGTATTTTTAATTTTTAACATTTTATTTTTTTGCATTCTATTTTACCATAGTTTTTATTATTCTTTTTGTTTATTATTAGGTTAGGTTTTATTTAATGTGCTTTGTTTATTTTTGGCAATTATCACAAGTAAAGGATAAAGTTGGAATGCCCTCCTCGCGTTTGGGAACGAAGACCTTTAGAGCTAACTAGGTTGACTAGGACAAGGAATTCAGTAGCTATATATATATGAAGGATTGATCTTATTTCTTTAAAAAGCCTTTCTCTCATATTTGTCTTTTCACCACTTTCCCATAATTGCCACGTGTCTTTTCTCCATTACACAAGCCTCCTAACCCTTACTTTCCCACTTCATGAAGCCATCAACATTAAATGTTGATTTTCCTCCATCACTTAGTGAACCCCTTATCTTCGCAGCCTTCCATATTCTCTAGGCCATGCTTTCCAATATAAGATAGTCGGTCCATTCCTCTTCCAAAAATTGCGTGTTTTTCTTTGAAACCCTAACAAGCTCTATAGTGTAATAAGCCTATTCTCTAAAAAGATGGTTCGCCAACTCCCTGTTACACGCCGTACTCAGTAACCCCTTTTAGAGATAGAGCCTTGTCCACTGTCTTCTTTATCTTTTCCATAAACCTCCTCCGATTCTGACTCTGATGACTCTACCTCCTCATCTGCACTGCCTATCTCACTTCGTAACCGACTCTACTCTGGACAGTTCAAGCAATGATATGAACGGATTCGAAATTAGGACCTTCTATTAGAGTAAGGATTCGAACTCACTCTCATTTTCTGACCAAATTTTAATGATGATGAACTCGCTGCCATCGCTACACATGATTGGGAGATATATGTCTAGCAATCGAGTTCGGTTAATACTAATTGGATAAAAGAGTTCTACACCCATTTTGGTCACCATGGAGACAGATGGGTCTATGTTAGAGGAATTAAGATAAAATTCTTGGCGGCCTTGATTGCTCGCCACTACCACCTCCCTATGTCAGTAGACACCCATTCTAGATTTGTGGCCCACGCCACTAAAGATACGGATACCCAGGTTTTGCAAGACCTGTGCATCCTTGGAACCACCTGGGAGAGAACATTGTCAAACACACTGGCAGTACAATGGCAGGATCTCACACCAAAATCCAAATTCTGGGCGCAGTTCATCAACACTAGAATTCTACCCACCAGAATAACATTGACATCTCTCGTCGACGGTTGCTTCTCCTCCATTCCATTCTCCATGGGTGCGAGATTGAATCTTATAAGCTCAAATATAGGGTAATTCTGGAAAGAGCAACGTCTAGAGGGAGGAATAAAGATTTACCTTTCGCAAGTCTCATCACAGCTTTCTAACAGGAGGCTGGAGTGGTGCAATGGGAAGGTGATAACATTATCAGAGAGCCTATGGGATGGTTACCTTCTGATGTGCGTGCACTTAAGGGCTTTCATCAACACGCTACCAATGTTACCCCTGCTACTGCACCACCAACTAATGTTGGTGCCTCTTCCCGCCCTGCCAAGAAGACAAAGTCATCCCAACATAAAGGCAATGGCATCTTTATCCGAGAACCTTCTTCCCAATAACTCATTGGATTAGATTTAGTTTTTTACTTTTTCACACAGCATTGCATATTTTTTGTTTGTTTTTCTTGTTTCCCTTTTGCATTGGGGACGGTACTCTTCTCAAGTTTGGTGGAGTACTGTCCCATATACCTATTAGGTTAAATTTAGGTAAAAAATTTTAAAAAAAATAGTCTGTAAATAGCCTAGTTTGTTTTTTATGGTTCCCTTTGCTATGATTACATTAATTCTGATATTGCTATTGCGTTGATCATGATTTTCTATGATAAATCTATGCATAATGTTTTGCAATGTGTTAAGAGCTTTCATGTTTTGAACTTAGTATTGAATATTGTTGTAGCTTTTATCTCACACAATTACGTGCTCTCTAAAAAATTAAGAAGCCTTACAGAAATTCTAGGTCGACTCTCTAATTCCAAAGCATAATTTAATGTGAATGAACTGAATGCTCAATGTAGCAATAAAAGGCTTAATTAAACTCCTAGAAAAATCAAGAAAATAATGAAAATTAATTGAAAACTCGATGCCATATGCAAAACTGTTGAGGGACACTTGTTCATGCATCTTGCTACCTTAGTACACTAGGTGATTTATGTTTGCTCCATTTAACTTCCCTGGTAGGAATGGTACTATTGGCATAAGAGTGAATGAAAGTCTTCACAGAATGGCTCTACTCGTAGGGCTAGGGGATGACCTGTTTGCTCCACTCCATCTTCAAGCCTAAAGACTAGTTGTGATAAGCTAAAGCCCCGGTGATACAGTTTATAAACTTAAAATGAATGAAGGAAGTATAACATTATGCTTAAAAAAGAAAAAGAAAAAAATGTCGAGACAATAAAAGAGAGCAATCCTTAAAAAATTCTAAGGGCAATAAGTGATGATTACATGCAACACAGCACCCACTACACCTACAGTATAATTGATCCTTGGAACAAAAATAAGAGCTTTGATGTATTGCATTTCATTAAAATAGATCAGAAATGAATTATTGCTGCAACATGTCTTGGAATTTCTGGAATCATATCCTAGTTAAAACTTTTGATACAATAGGTTGTTTACTTTTGTTTTGCCTTTAGTTTAGTTTAGTCTGCATTGCTTGAGGACAAGCAACAGTTCAAATTTGGGGGTATTTGATGACTGTGTAAATAACTTATTTTTCATACCATTTTAGCTTAGCTTTTGCATGTGTGTAGGATCATTTAGTTCAATTTAGGAGTAGTTTGCATATAGTTAGGGAGTTACACTAGTTGTGCTTAATTGTTATATACTTTGGTGCTTTTAATGGGAAAGGTAGTGCTTTTTGTGGTGCTTGCGCGGGAACTATTAGAACTCGAGGAGCACTGAATAAGGAAGGATAGCACATCTCTCGTAGGAGCTGATGATGCAAGAAGAGTTGGAGATGAATCTTACTTTGGCTTACGTAGACTCTCACTAGATACGGAACTCATTAAAGGAAGTGGGAAAGCAAGATCCTTTTAAAAGAGGCTTCACGCGCTTTAGGGTTACAAAACCCTAGCTTTCTCGCTTATATAAAGGAGCCTTGGGCCACAAACAAGATGAGCTCGATCATAGATGGTAGCCCTTAGTCTTCAGCTATCAGAGAACCACCAGAGTCAAAGTTTTAGAGGAGTCTCCACACGTCAGAAACCATCGAGAGAGGCTAAAGGAGTGCGAGAGCTGCAGCAACAATTAGAAAGCTCAGAGGAGATCATCGAGGATGCTTGACCCTTTTCTATCCCTGGCTGGATAAACTACTATGTTTTTAATTGTTTCTATTATGGATATTTTAGGCTCAGACATGAGCTAAATACTTTTAGTTGGGTTTATTGCTTTTTAGGATATTATGTTTTGAATACTTTGTTTTAATGTTATAGTTCTTTTCCTTTATCTATTATGTCCATCGTTCTTCATGCATAGTTATTGTAAGAGCTATCGGAGTGGCCTTCTAACTAGTGATCTGTGGCTTAATATCAAGAGAGTTAGGTTAAACAAACGAGAACAATGAGGCTAAGCTGTTAACTTAGTCTTAATCTGGCTTAGACAAAAGTTTAGGGTTTTAACGGCTAATAAGGAGAACTTGAATAGATAATAGAGTTGTTAGGGTCCACACAGACATGTTTTACCTTAGCTTCATTGTTATCAACTTCTAGGCATCGAGAGAGTCAGAAGTTCATTAGAAAGTCATGTCGAATAGATAAAGATCTTAATTGGTTCACGCAGACATGTATTTCCAGTCGCTATAGAATTCAAATATATAGTCAAGCATAACTCCTAGGCAATAAACTCAACTTCCATAATTATCTGAATATTTACTTCAGCATCTGCTTGTCTTCATCATAGCTACTTTACTTTATTTGCATTTAGTTTTGATAAATCACCATCAAACCAATACTTGCTCAACCATTCTTAAGTACGACCCCTTCGTATTTATTGATCCAATCCTTGTGGGTTCAACACTGTACTTAATCACTTTATTACTTGATCGACAAGTATACTTGCTCTAAAGTTCATATCTATTTTGCAAGCATCACTATTTCAGTCCTTTAATTGGCACCAGACAAATTCTTTTATCATTGAAAGCGATTACAACAATGTGGTTAGTTGGATTCAACATCCTAATGTCGCCCCAAATTCTGTTAAGTAGATTGTTTTGTTGTGTGCTAGCATATGCACAGGTTTGGAATGGTGTATTCAACATGTACCGAGGAAGTTGAACGTATTGGCACATAATTTAGCCAAGAGGGGTATTAATCGTGCAAGAAATGATTATTGTGTCCTCGGAGTGAATGTTTGTTTTGCTGCTGAAGGTTGCCTGGTTTTCCCCACTTTGTTGTGATTGATTTAGACTGGCTTCAGCTGCTTAAAGTTTCCATGCTCCCGTTTCGTGCTAACATGCTAGCAATTCTTGATTATATTTCCATGTTATTTATGCTGGGTTGTTTTTGATTTGTCGGTTTGGGGACATGGGCATTGTTCTGAGTGTTGCTTAGTTTGTCTTCTTGGGAACTTATCTACTCAATCATATAGATTATATAAATATATATTGGGCACTCTTTTGTTTCTGTTTTTTAACGAGTCCTGTATTTTCTTTCAAGAAAAATGTTATTGGATGAGAATATAGATAATGTGATAGGAAGGGAATGTCTAATAGCTTCTCTCTCAAAGGGGTGTATGGGATTTTCTTCAAACCCAAGGGCGTAAATGGGTATTTTACAAATATCTTTTAGCCTACGTATTAAATCCGATGGAGTGAGTAGCAAAATTTTTAGAATTGATGTTGGACCATTGGATTTAATTAAAGATTATAGTTTAAAATGTATAATTATAGTATAAAATAAGTTTTAAGATGATCTAACAACTACTACCAAAACCTTTGGAATTCTTTTCTCATAAAATTTTAATGATTTTTTAGTATTTGGTAAAAAGTTTGTGCAATGCTAACTATTGAGAACAAGGAAAAAGTGTGCGAGTTTCGATTGGAATGGATACTTACATCATTTGACTTAATTTTTTAATTTCATCCCTTGGCTTTGTTACCCTATTATATCATGCACGCTTTTTAGGTTTTAAGCACGTATGTGCTATAAGTAATTAATTAATCTTAATTCTTACATATAGGGGTGTACAAAACCAGGTCGGTTAATCATTAGCAAATTATTTCGGTTAACTGATAAGTTCAGGGAACCCAATTATCGACCCTAAATCGTAACCATTCAACCGGTTAATCATTTATTCGGTTAATTGAAAAATTCGGTTCGGTTCGGGTAATGGTTTTTTATTTTGTTTTTAAAAATATAAATTTTAATAATATTTTAGAAAAAATATATAGGTTTAAAAACTGACACATAATATTAATATCTTTTTTAATACTAGCAAGTTAACCCCTTAAACTTAATAAAATGAAATTATGATTTTTTTGGGAATGAAAAAAACAAAATAAAATCTGATTTTTTTAATATAAAATATTAAAATGGCATTTGATATAATAACATATATTATATAACCGGTCAGTTCGCTTACCAGGTTTGTCTCAAAATCATAAATCGTAACCAAACCGGTTTCTTTTTAAAAATAAAAACTAAAACCGAATTTTTCGGTTCAGTTAACCAATTTTTTTCGAGTTTCGGTTTTTTTGCACACCCATCCTTACACATGTAAACTCTAAGGTCAAAAGTGTTGGTTAAATAATGATTTCTACTTCAAATTTCAATAAACAATGTTAATTAATTAATTAGTTAATTAATACCTTCTTAGACCAACCACTGCGAAAATATATGGATTAACGAATTATTATTAGCAATTGCACATGCAGCTGCATGGTAAAGAAGAAAAAAGTTTTATGTACGATAATATTCTAGAGTACGAAATTTGACTTAAATTACAAAGATAAAACTTAATGATGTGATCAATAATCATAAAAGTCAAAAAGTTAGGGCTTTAGAAGTTTATATGATCCTTTTCTTTTTAATTGTTTTGTGACGCCATTCTGGCACACAAGTTGGGATACAACTTATTATACATATAAAAACGTTTAAGATTGTACCATCACCATTGCCGACTTTGTTATTTAATCAGTAATTACCACCGGCCATAATCTCACTGTTTATGCCAAAATCAGCCCAACGACAGCTTAGATCTAGCTACTGATCACGCGTGATTGATTACACTAAATGTATAAGGTAATTATTTTATATAAACGCAGTTTTAGTTTTCACAAGTGCTTTAATTTTAGAGTTTAAAGATTTAGTTTAGGATGTAAAGTTTATAGCTTTAGGTGTATGGATTTAAAATTTAAGGGGTTAAAATTTAGGGTTTATATATTAAAACTTAAATTCTCACCATATTACCCAAAAAACTAAACTCTAACGTCTAAACCCTAAATTCTAACCACCATCCCTAAATTCTAAACCCTACACCTTAAACTAGATCTCTAAACCCTAAAACTAATGTGATTATAAAAACATTTAGTTTCCACCGCCAATGTATCAAATATAAATCAAATGTATAATATGAATTGACAAACGAGTCAAATATTTAAATAGCCTTGTTTCGAATTTGTTATCTTCTAAGTTGCATGTGATATTATTTTTCACTTGATTTTTTTATAGAGAAATATTATATTTTTAAGGTAAATGTTGGTATTCTAATTCATACAAAATATGACAATATGAGCATCTTTCACCGCTAAACTAATTAGTGGATATCATTTTCTATGGTTTTGTTGGATCATTTCATAGGGAAGTATAACATAATTAAGTTGAATCTGTGCACTTATTACCAAATAGGTTTTGTTGCATACTCAACATGAAAGACGAATTATTAATATTTCAAAGTTTATATAAATATATGTAATCAAAATATTATATATGCAGTACTTTAATTATATAATTATATTTATAATATGTGAGGAAAACGAAAGAAATACATACTTCTCTAATTAATTTGGAAACAAACTCAATTTGGAAACAAGTTTGTTTGTGTTTTAAGGGTGAATCTAAAAATTGAGTCCTTAATAATAAATATTGAAAAATAAATAAATTTTAAGAGTAAATAAAAATAAATTATTGTTTTTTATAAATTGGGCCCTAATATAAGAATTTGAAAGAAAGAAAAAATTGAATTTTAAGTGTAGACAAAACTATTAATTTTCTTGTAAATTAAACCCCTAATAACAAGTATTAAAAAATAAATTTTAATAAGTATTGGCAGCAACTCCTCCTACCCAGGCCCGGGTACGACCCTATTTAGAATACTCATTTCATCTAACTAAAATAATGTAAAATTATTAAGTTCAATCTTGATATTATTTTTTATTAAGAAAACTCAAACGCTAATTAAGAAGGGTAAAATTTTGATATATATGTTTATTTTTCACAAGACTGCATATTTATAATATAAAATTCAAATCCTAATTTTCTAACCACCAAACTATAAACCCTAAACCTTAAATTCTAAACACTAACATTAGATTCTAAACCCTAAAACCTAAACTCCTACACTTTAAACCCTAAACCACTAAAACTAAAATACTTGTATAAACTAAAATTTACACGGCTTACGTATCAAAGTTTTTTCCAATTAAGAAATCCATGAAACAAATATATGAAAGATACTATTATCGTGTTTTATTGGCCAAGAAAAGTAAATAATAAATTATAATATAATTTGTGAATCTAGTTGCACCCGGACAATGCTTTAGATTAACTAGGGAAAATATTGAAACAATGAACATAAAGAAACATAACAGATATTTGTATAAACAGTTTCGATCCATATCCAACCTCTGCAAGGTCTTGATCAGAAAGAAAGCCTCAATAATAGTCTTCATTACGGTAGACATAAATCCTCAATCTAAATATACAAGCTAATTGTCGTACAATATTATCATAGCTATTATCTCCCTTAAGTAATCTCTCTTGAATACTTAATTGTTACTAACAACATAATGACTAATCATCAAAATGCATTCTTACAATGTTTCTTTAATAAACATATTTGTATGAAAACAAATAAAACTCTTTATTTATCGTAAACAAATATGATACCACATTGGTCAAATTAATGTTTCTACCCAGTGGGAATTTCCCCAAGACAATAGAAAAATAAATTAACTTACACTACTTTTTTCACTAATAATCTTCCCTTTAAACATTATTGTTCAAAATCATAATGTAACATTTAGAGTGTTTAAAAAGAAAACTTCATAGTCAGGGCGAAACTAAAAATTTATAAAGGGGACCATAATGAAATTAAAATTTTTGAGAGGCATAATAAAGATTTTAAAAATATTGAATGGACTATAGAACTAATTTGATCTCTTTTTTCTAAAAAAAAAACTTTTCTATTATCATTGGAAAAAAAAGTTGGCAGTAGCCCAATTCCCAAAATCCCCCCTATAGTTGATAGTAAACAAGTCGAATGTATAACAAACATACATAAACATCATCATTTTGCTAAAGAAACATACCAAGAACATCTAGCGAATAATAAGCTCCCCCCTCAAATGTAGCATAAGGAACAAAAAAAACTTAAACATAAATTTATAAGATAATCTAAAAAATAATAAGAATCGATCTTCCACCTATAGGTTGTAACTCAACCTCAATCTTCCCTTTTTTGAACAAAAAACTCAAGAGGTTTGTGAATGGATGGAATCATGCATTCTAACATACTTGTTGCGCTTGAACTATTGAGCATGGATTTGTCGATCAAGATCATCAATCTCAATTCCACGAATTATAAAACTTGATTTCTACTGAAAACGTTAATGATATTGACAACTTATCTTGTACTAATGGTTGCTCTAGTTAACACTGCTACTGATATTGCTTCTTCTACGTCTAGCCTGTTTGTTTCTTGTGTCCCTTCTAGAATATCCAAGCCATGCTTTTCTTTGGTGAAGGTGGTATAACTTCATAGATATCTCGATATTCAACAATGTTGGGATGCTAGTCTAGATGAAGATGGAAGATGGGAGAAGGATAAGGCAATCTCTTCCTTGCATCTTGTTGGTTTTTAAACAGAGAAGAAAATTAGAAAAAGAAGGAAATTCTAAAAAGAAAATTGGACTTATATTATTTATTTAGCAACGTCCACAGCTTAATCAAAGGGGAAAAAAAACAACTCACTAACAAAATTTAAACAACAAAATGCCTAAAAATAGCAACTACATGAAAAACACTATCAAGAGTCCTAAACATTTCAACTAACTCTCTTCTTGCTTTAGGAGTTGCAAACACCTAGTGTTCTCAAAACTTCAAATTTACTTATTTTCTATAGTGAACCAACGGTTGCGTGTAATAGACTGTTGCCCAAGTTGCTTGAATGAGATCTCCATAGGGATTGGTGTGATTTGTGTTCAAGTTTTGTACTTAATAGTAAATGATTATAGAGTGATTGAATGGCGAGAAACAAAGTATAAAATGCTATGGAAAAATAAATTGAACTGAGTTTATGAAGATAAGGCAAAGAAAGTCTCACGAACAAGGGAATAATAACCAATAGGATAATATAGGTTGGGTTTACTAAGGAAATCTGATGTTTTACTTCAATGAAGTGCTATGGCGAATTAATACTATCTAGATGCTTTATAGAGTTTTCTCAAAATATCATTTCACTATTCCTAGTAGAGGACTTAATGAAAGAATGCATTGACAATACATTCCTGTGTAAACCTGAATATTCGATCATTGACTGAACGCTACTATTTTTAGTCGTTAAAACCCTCCCTTATTTCTAAAGTGAGTTAGGATTTAATACTTTCCAGCAAAAATTTATTATCCAATTAAGTTTTAAAGCTTGACTCTTCCGATGTTAGGCAAACAAATAGGGTAAGGCTAAGTTTTGAGAGCTCTTATAAACCTAAGCAAGCATAAAATGGATAAAACAACAAGATAGCAAAAAAAAAAAAAAAAAACAAACATCATTATCCAATTAAGTTTTAAAGCTTGACTCTTCCGATGTTAGGCAAACAAATAGGGTAAGGCTAAGTTTTGAGAGCTCTTATAAACCTAAGCAAGCATAAAATGGATAAAACAACAAGATAGCAAAAAAAAACAAAACAAACATTTATATCATTAAATCATCAAAAACCAAAACAACCCCTAGCCAAATAATTTTAGCTCGTGGTTGGGCAAATGTCATCCACAAGAGAACATTAAATAAACATTGCAAAAAGTGATGAATAAAATACAAGGAGGAATTCTTGAAGCTTCAAACACCCCTTGTAATTTCCTAAGTTGAGCACCAGCTTTTTCTAACTTCCCAAGTTTCTTCTGAGAGCTTGAGCAACGTCAAGGAGATTCTTTTCTTCAACAATGATGGCCGACCCAAAGAGAAGAAGAGAGGTTTTTTGTATCCAAAATTCAGCTCCCAAAAAAAAGTAGTCTCACTTGGCCCTATATAGTAAGGTTTCTCCTAGGGTTTGTTGTCCTCAGCCGTTAAGAGTGTCCTTGGTAATAATCAGAATATTCCCCTCACGTGTAAGAAATATTAGACTAGGAGGGACCATATGCTAGGTATAAAACTACAGTTGTTCTCTTTTGTTTTTTTCCTCTCAGAATTGTCGCGACGAAAGCTTGATCTTCATCACTGAAATGCTTTGACAAACACGATCTTCACATGACACCTCAAATGTACATAAAATTGTTACAAATGAACAACATTCTCCTACATCATAGAATATTTCAATAATTCATTTAAGCTCAAGGGTAAACTCCAAATATGCACATGCACTATAACTAAATTAAACTAAATGAATTTAAATTCAAGCAATTATCCAAGTTAAAAGACATGAAATATATCTCTTTTGCAGAGTTAACACACCCCCAAACTTGAACTATTACCTATCCTCATGCAATGCAAACTAAACTACCTTAAATGAGAAAACATGGGATAGCAAAATCAATAAAAGAACATGCCTTGAAAAATTTTCAGTCCTCAACAATAGGCATCACTTTCAAAAATTCAAGAAATTTCCCCCAAGACTAGTTTTCATACATGTGCATGTGGATGCAAATAATTGTATCCAATCAATATTAAAAACCTTAGAAAAGATCAATTTAGTTCTCAATTTTTTGCTCTAGCATTTTACAGTTTTTAGGACAACATACTCCCATTATTTTCTTTAATTTTTTTGGGCTTCAGCTCATCACACCTAGTGTTCTAGACCTGAAGTTTGAGTGGAGCCAACACCCTACCCTCAAGCTTATTGAGCAGAGTCATATCGTGAAGGCCTTCATTAACTAATATGCAAATACTATATTTCCTACTTGAAGGAGAAAATGCAGCATACATGACTCTTCCTAGTGTATTGGGCTAGCGAATCACATTGAAATGTCTCTAAATTAGTTTGCTTTTGGCATTTTCTATTTTTTTTAATAGCCAAGGAAATTTAATTAAGCCTTTCATGCTAGCATTGAGCATTGATTTATTTTAATTTTTTATCTAATGTACAAGAGAATTATAGCCTTAAGTTTTCTAAACTTCTTAAGTATTGAGAGCACAGAATTGTGATTCATATATAAATATAGAAGGCTAATTTTAGGGTCAATTCTACTCAATTCTGACAAATTAATATTTCTCTAGTAGCTTTTCATCATTATTCCTCATCAAATTTCCAAATACAATTCTGAATTAAGAATGCCATAGAAATATTTACACTGCCCAAAGAAAAACCAAACAATGTAAACGAAAAACTAATCTAACAATGCACTCCCCAAAACTTACACAATGTATTGTCCCTAATGCATCAAACTAACTAAATACAATGCAAAACGAACCTGCTTTGGAGTTTACTTTTGTTACGGGTTAATGAAAAGTTCCTTAGGCAACGATGACTTGGTTGGAGTGCTGCTAGGGAAACAGGTGGAGGATCTAGATATTTTGATGTTTTACTTTGCTTGTCATCGGAGGTCGAAGCTTATGAGGAAGTTTTGGGGAAATAGGTGGAGGAGCCCGAAATGAGTGACACTCTTAGTGAAGAAGTGAGTGGGGTTTCTAGGCAGGGTGTCGAAGCTTATGAGGAAGTTAACACGAACAAACCCTCTTTGGGTGACCTAGAGTTTATGGTCACCGGTGGTACTTTCGACGCTCCCTTGATGCCAAATGAAGGTAATAATCCCTCATTCATTCTTTTATCTACATGTAGTGTAAAGGAGGATAATCAAGAGATCCCATGTCCTCTGTATATGGTATTCCATGATTCATCGAATTCATTTGTTTCTTCGAAGAGTGAAGATAATATAGCTTGATGAGCATGCATTTATCGATGCAAAGCTAAATTAACTAACATGTTTTCCTTTGCCCGTAGGTGGTGAGTCTGGTCTTGCAACTATTAGTGTTGGTGTCAAATTCTCTGTGGAGTCTGACATAGATACTACAACTGACCCTATGACGATGAGCCTTACCACTCTAGAGGCACTATCTTCAACTGATGTTGCGCCTACTATGTTGGAGACAAAAAAGTGTCACAACTAAGAGGGAGGCTAAAGATCCAAGCACCTTTTTTCTAAAAGTAGAAAGGAAGAGGAAAGTCATAGGTCCTTTGATAGCTCTCTAAAGAGCACGTATTTTCTCTTTATTTATGAATAATATTTACCTACAATAGTGTTTCATGCATACATTTTTGCATTTCATGTTTATTATTTGCATTTTGTTTAACTCAAGTCATACTCGCTCTTGTTAGAATTTTCTGCCTTTTTGTTGTTTTGTCGTTTCATTACTAATGTCCCTGCAGAGGAAGTTTCATCACTGTAGCCAGTTCAACACTACAGTGGCCAGCTATCCAGACTGCCAAGGATAAAGACGAATCTGCCAGCTAGTTTTCTGTTACAACAAATTTTGTATGGTAGACTATCACGCAAATCACTTGAAGGATGGGTGTCATTACCTCGGTAACCTATAAATTGATAATTTTGTAGGAGAAAGAAACACCACTCACACGATTATCATTTCTATCATCTTCAACCTTTCGAAGCTCTCCTCCCACGGCAGCTTAAGCTTCTTTTCTAGAGAACCAAGGCGAGACAAGGCAGAAACCTTTGATGAATCAAAGATCCATGTGCCATAACAAAGGAGGAATATGTTTATCTTCTTTAAATCTTTCTAGAAATATATGTTTATTGAAACTTTGTTGTATTTCTTGTGTTAATTGATGATGGTTTACCTTTTTAGCAGTGTTATGAACTTATTTAAACTTGGATTTTAAGTTCAATATAATCTTATTAGCTTTATTCTTATTTCAATTGTTGGATTTGAGCTTTGTTTGCATGAGAGTGTTTAACATAATCACTGACAATGAGATATGTAGTGACAGTTTAGATTAACAAGCCATTACAACGAGAGTTGAATGAGGATGCAACGAGAGCTGATCCACTTGTACGAGGATGGGTAGTTTTGAAGAACAACGAGAGTTGTGGTTAATCTACATATTTGAGTCATCGGTTGAGATTTGAATGGAAGCTAGTAAGCAAGCTTATTATTTTATTTGTGAAATGAACCATCGTATGTTATTTCCTTGTTGCACATGGTAATCTGCCAATTTGAGCCAAGGGGATCCAGATCTTGACTTGATGTCTCTTTTACCTTCATTGAATTGTTTCTTTTGCTTTCACAAACTATCTTATATTCAATCCTTTATTTTTCCATTACATCTACAATTACACTCGCTATCTTTTTATTTTCAAAATTGCTTGCAGTGACAAAACAATACAACTGAATACCTATCCTCATGGGATCGATATCTAATAGTATCTACATGTTAACTATATTTGCACTGGCAGTGTATGCTTGCACAGTTTGTGTGACGATTATTCACCGATCAACTTTTGGCATATTGTTAGAGATGACGATTATTCACCAGAAGTTCTACCTCACCACTTTTTGTGCTTGATCCAGAAGTTGAACGGACTCTTAGGCTAAGACTTCAAGAACAAAGTGAGATGACAAGACATGTCAACAATGAGGGTATCCCTCAAGATCCTAAAAACCCACAGCTGCATCCACCAACCCATAACAGAACAATATGAGAGGTTGTAGTTCCTCAGTTGGACTATTTGCAATCGGGAGTTGTTCGACCACCTATTCAAGATAGCAGTTTTGAGTTAAAGCCGGTTATGTTTCGAATGCTCAATTCAAATGGGCAGTATACGAGGTTACCGCATGAGGATGCTGGAGAGCATCTTCAACCATTTCTTTTAATCTGTGTTTCTTTTAGTCAACAAAGTGTTCCTGATGATGCCTTACGTATGCAATTATTTCCATATTTTTTTGCAGGGAAAAGCTCGTACATGGTTTCGTAGACTTTTTGCTTGATCTATCACGTCATGGAATAACCTTGCAACACAGCTTGTAGTGCAGTTTAATCCACCGACAATGAACTAGCGCCTAAGGAATTATGTCACTGCTTACTATCAGTTGTATGATAAAACTCTATATTCTACATGGGAAAGATACAAGTCGTTGTTGCGACGATGTCCCAACCATGTCGTTCAACAAGAAATTCAAATTGAGCTCTTCTAAAATGGGTTGAATGTGTCCATGTAACACCCTGAATTCGGGCCAAGATGTTAGCTAGATCGATTAGAAGGTTCGAGAGAACCGAATTCGGCGATTCGAGCTAGTTTCGGGAATTAATTCTTAATAAATTGTTTTTGGATAAAATAAAATATGGAAAAATGCTAGAAAATGTTTAATTAATATTATAAGGGTTTTAGAAAACTCAATTTGAAGGAATAAAATTAGATTTTGGGATATTTTTGTCCGGTGACTAAAATGTAAAGTTTCAAAATTGTTTTGGTGACTAAATCGTAAAAGGGTCAAAACTTAGAATCTTTAAGGAGATAATTTACCAAAATTCTCCATTATATTTTCCCTTAATTTAGGCTATTTTTAAAATATTTCTAAAGGTTTATTAAATAGAAATAAAGTAGATTTGATTAAAAGGGATTTTTAATAACCAAATTCATTTTCTTACGTAACTACTTTTGCTCTCAACTTTCTCAGTAGCCAAGCTATAAATTTTAGTCTAAAATTCTCAGGAATTATTCTCTTTTGATTTCCTAGTTGATTCCTTTGATTTTTACATCAAATCCTAATTGCTTTCTTGAAGATTTCATTCAAATCTTGCCAATTAAGGAAGAAATCAGCAATTACAGATGATTCTCATTTCTCTCCTCTAATTAAAGGTTCTTTATTGAAATTCTCATGTTCTTGATCCTTTACAACTTATTTTTGTTATGTATTTATGATTAAACCATGATTATAAATTTTTAGTCGAGTTTTGGTGAAAATTTGATGAATCTTGATATGGATCTGTTTTGTGTTGATTCTAATTGATTTAGATCACTTATAAGATTTGTTTTAATGTTATGAGAAGATATTAATAAATGGAATTCCGAAACTATGTGAATTGCTAATTTTCTAGGTTGTAAATAGTTAGATTTTGCAGAGATCTTGGTGTTGAAAGGTTGCTGGAGGTATAAGGCCGTTATAAAGATGTTTTTGGATGTTAATTGATGTTGTTAAGATATTAAAATCAATAGGTTATGGTCGGGCTTTGTTTAGGTTGAGTTTGATGATGTTTTCGGTTATTTTAAGTAAGCATTTGATGGATTTTATTGAGGCGAACTTGAGAAGAGGAGTTGTTGTGTTTAGAGATGCATGGAAATTCATTAATCCTCTATTTTTGTATGGGTAAAGCAGGGGAGGTGGATTCTTTAGCATTTGGAGAGGTTGCAGAGGCTTCAAAAGCTTGATTTTCGCAACAGCAAGTGGAGCGTTGTGTTGTTGGTGAGTGGAAACATGGTTTACTACTTTTAAAAGGTTTGAAGATGATTTTTTGGAGTTTAGATTAATTCTAAAACACTTTTCTAAGCTCGAAAGTAAGTATTGGTTGTCCTTACTCTCGTTTTCGGTTTTGCAAAATATAATCTCATGCACATGTTTATGATTTTGATTACCTACTGTTATATGCATGTTTTAGAAATGAAATATGTTGCAAATGATCATATGTGATGATTATTGAGTATCAAAAATGGTTTATCAAAAGAGTTTTGAGAATACTAGAATACAAGGTTTATTGTATTGGAGATTGGTTTGATTTGATGCATATGTAAAATAGTGAGGTAATGTGGTTTTATTGAGTATATTGGCAAGTGGATAAGATTAAAAGTTATCGGATATAATTGGCTAGCCATAGGGTTTAAAGTGCACTATAATAAGTCACCTCATGTGTGTCGAGGGGTCAAGAGTGTGTCGTGCTCCACCATGAGAACTGCAGTGGTCGAGGGGTTAAGATTGTGCCAATTTTCCTGTTGGTGGATTTATATATCATAACCGTTGAGGGTTGCTCCAGTTTGAGGATATATGTGAAGTGGTCGAAGAAGCCACTTGGGAAATCCGTGTATCCGATGTGTTTTCATAAAATAGAATGAAATTGGTTTTGGGTCACATGAATGACAATATATGATATAATGTATAATGAGAAATGGATTATGTTTTGTATAATATGGCTTATACATGAGATGCTTTTTAAGCTTGTTATTTTTTGGTTTTACCATGAGAAAGCTTAAATTAAGGTTTATGCTAGAAACCCATGACACATGTGTTGCAATTGTTTAAAAGTGCATATTTGTAAAGATATTAGAAGCATGATATGAGTTGGTATGAGCTTTGATACTTATTTGGAAACAAAATGGTTTTAAATGCATTGATGACTGTTTTTGAGATTCCCTCACTAATCTTGTAAGCTTACGCTCTCCTTTCTCATCAATGCAGAGAAGTAAACACTTTCGAACAGCGAGTATGCAAGAGACAATCCAAGGGCGAAACAATATCAAGTATGATTTTATGAATACTTTGTAGTAATAAGTGGCAATAAGACCAAGTTGTAATTGGAAGGATTGTTTTGGTTACTCACTGGTTTGGACAAGTTCCATTTGATGTTTTGGACTTGTGTGATGTTTAATATCTTGCTTTGAGGGGTTGGGACATGATTTGCATGCTTGGGTGGAGACCATGCCTATAGAATCTTTGTTTAATTTTTGCTATGATGTGAATGATCCTCTACCATGCTCATTTGACTGTGTAAATGTTGCTTGAAGTGTTATATGATGATTAGGTAATGTTTGGGGCATGTTAGATTGAGCCAAAGTGTAATATGTTCGACCAAGGGGTCATTACAGGTCTGTCTGGACCGGTACGAGTCATCAAAGATTGGTACGCGGGACTTGTCACAACTCAAATCTTGCAAAAATGCACAGGCGTATCGGTACACCTTATGGCCGTATCTGTAACACCCCAAAAACTAGTCTAGTCAGAATTAAGTTTCGGTGATCGGAAAATCTATATCGAAATAGTCCAAATATTATATCGACCCTAATTGTGAAATGAATTATACCATATTGGACTCTAATTGAGTCAATTTAAAGACGTTGGACCTAATTGAATTCTTTAAAAATAATTTTGTGGCTAAATTGTAAAAATTAAAAGTTTTGGGGTAAAAGTGTAAACTTTGGAAAGTTGGGGGACTAACTTTATAAAATTCCCATTTGAGGGGTGACTCACCTCCTAGCTTGCCACCTATTTCACGTGGGATTGCTAGGAGATGATGTCAATTGTTGGCTTGGTCTTTGTGAAAAGATGACGGCTTGGGTGGCTAAATTGATTTGGATAAGAAAGGAAAAAGAATAAAATAGTATAATACAGCTTACCCTCCTTGAAGGGAAACCCCATCGATTTACTTTTCCAAAGATAAGGAACGTTTTAAGATAGCTTAAAGTGTGCCGAGTCTCCCTTTTCATTTTATCTTATCTTTTCTCTCAAAATAAGCAAGCACCTCCATTGTCATCCCTTACCTCTTGCTCAAGCAAGCACTTCTCTTATTTGTGCAAGCTTTCCTTGATTTCTCTACACTACTAGATAGCCATTGATTTGGTAAGTAAAAGCCCCCAAACAATTTCGAAAAACCATGGATAGTTATTGATTAATTTCAAGTTAAAGCTATTGAGCTTCTAATCTAAACCCATGTCCTCAAGTTTAAAATCCATGGAAGATTGTTGGTTAAAAGCTATGTTAAGCTTGAATATTGATTTCGAATTTGTAGTATTGATCCTAACATCTTCCTTTGTTTTACCTAGATCAAGTGTTGAAGAAAAAGGGACCATCATCTCTTACAAAAGCTAGGAACAAGAGAATTGTCATCCAAGAGCCTTGAAAGCTTCAGAATCTAAGGTGAGTGTAGTTGGAGTATCGAGAGTAGGCTAGGTTCCTTTCTCGAACCTTTGAATATTGATTTTTGCATTTCTAACATTGTGTATTAATGTTATTGCATAAAAACATTGTTGATGGATATATTGGTAAGTATTGGTAAGTACTACATCGATTCATTGTCCGTAGTATCGTTGTTATTGTTACCGAAAGTATTGAAGTATTGACATGTAGAATCATTGGTCATTGAGAATTGAATCTTGCTATTGAAATATCGAAATTGAAATATTGCTCATTGACTTAAGACATGACTATTGAACTATTGCTATTGATACATTGTTATGGAAATAATGTTATTGCTATTGAAATATCGAAATTGAAATATTGCTCATTGACTTAAGACATGACTATTGAACTATTGCTATTGATACATTGTTATGGAAATAATGTTATTGCATAAAAACATTGTTGATGGATATATTGGTAAGTATTGAAGTATTGACATGTAGAATCATTGGTCATTGAGAATTGAATCTTGCTATTGAAATATCGAAATTGAAATATTGCTCATTGACTTAAGACATGACTATTGAACTATTGCTATTGATACATTGTTATGGAAATAATGTTATTGCATAAAAACATTGTTGATGGATATATTGGTAAGTATTGAAGTATTGACATGTAGAATCATTGGTCATTGAGAATTGAATCTTGCTATTGAAATATCGAAATTGAAATATTGCTCATTGACTTAAGACATGACTATTGAACTATTGCTATTGATACATTGTTATGGAAATAATGTTATTGCATAAAAACATTGTTGATGGATATATTGGTAAGTATTGAAGTATTGACATGTAGAATCATTGGTCATTGAGAATTGAATCTTGCTATTGAAATATCGAAATTGAAATATTGCTCATTGACTTAAGACATGACTATTGAACTATTGCTATTGATACATTGTTATGGAAATAATGTTATTGCATAAAAACATTGTTGATGGATATATTGGTAAGTATTGAAGTATTGACATGTAGAATCATTGGTCATTGAGAATTGAATCTTGCTATTGAAATATCGAAATTGAAATATTGCTCATTGACTTAAGACATGACTATTGAACTATTGCTATTGATACATTGTTATGGAAATAATGTTATTGCATAAAAACATTGTTGATGGATATATTGGTAAGTATTGAAGTATTGACATGTAGAATCATTGGTCATTGAGAATTGAATCTTGCTATTGAAATATCGAAATTGAAATATTGCTCATTGACTTAAGACATGACTATTGAACTATTGCTATTGATACATTGTTATGGAAATAATGTTATTGCATAAAAACATTGTTGATGGATATATTGGTAAGTATTGAAGTATTGACATGTAGAATCATTGGTCATTGAGAATTGAATCTTGCTATTGAAATATCGAAATTGAAATATTGCTCATTGACTTAAGACATGACTATTGAACTATTGCTATTGATACATTGTTATGGAAATAATGTTATTGCATAAAAACATTGTTGATGGATATATTGGTAAGTATTGAAGTATTGACATGTAGAATCATTGGTCATTGAGAATTGAATCTTGCTATTGAAATATCGAAATTGAAATATTGCTCATTGACTTAAGACATGACTATTGAACTATTGCTATTGATACATTGTTATGGAAATAATGTTATTGCATAAAAACATTGTTGATGGATATATTGGTAAGTATTGAAGTATTGACATGTAGAATCATTGGTCATTGAGAATTGAATCTTGCTATTGAAATATCGAAATTGAAATATTGCTCATTGACTTAAGACATGACTATTGAACTATTGCTATTGATACATTGTTATGGAAATAATGTTATTGCATAAAAACATTGTTGATGGATATATTGGTAAGTATTGAAGTATTGACATGTAGAATCATTGGTCATTGAGAATTGAATCTTGCTATTGAAATATCGAAATTGAAATATTGCTCATTGACTTAAGACATGACTATTGAACTATTGCTATTGATACATTGTTATGGAAATAATGTTATTGCATAAAAACATTGTTGATGGATATATTGGTAAGTATTGAAGTATTGACATGTAGAATCATTGGTCATTGAGAATTGAATCTTGCTATTGAAATATCGAAATTGAAATATTGCTCATTGACTTAAGACATGACTATTGAACTATTGCTATTGATACATTGTTATGGAAATAATGTTATTGCATAAAAACATTGTTGATGGATATATTGGTAAGTATTGAAGTATTGACATGTAGAATCATTGGTCATTGAGAATTGAATCTTGCTATTGAAATATCGAAATTGAAATATTGCTCAGGATGACACGATGAAAATGTTTATTGATTATCGAAAATTGAACAAGTTGGCGATTAAGAATGAGTATCCTTTGTTGAGGATTTATGATTTCTTTGATCAGTTTTGGGGAGCTACGATGTTTTCTAAGATTGATATGAGATCTGGATATTATCAGTTGAAGGTGAAAGATAGAGACGTGCCGAAGATAGCTTTTCACACGCGTTACGGGCATTACGAGTTCCTAGTGATGCTGTTTGGGTTGACTAATGCGCCATCAGCTTTTATGGATATGATTAATCGGGTATTCCATGAATTCTTGGATCAATTCATGGTAGTGTTCATCGATGACATTCTTGTATACTCTCATACCGAGAAAGATCACGATCGACACCTACGGATTGTGTTACAAGTTTTGCTGGATAATAAGCTTTATGCCACGCTGAGCAAGTGTAAGTTTTGGATTAAACAAGTGATTTTTCTTGGAGATGTTATCTTGGTAGAGGGCATTCGTGTGGATCCACAAAAGATTGAGGTGGTTGTGAATTGAAAGCAACCTAAGTCGGTGATAGAGGTTCATAGTTTCTTGGGGTTAGTAGGACATTATTGTCGCTTTGTGGATGGTTTTTTCAAAGATTATTGCTTCTTTGATGAATTTGTTGCAATAGAATGTGAGTTTTGAATGGACGGGGAGTAGACATCAAGCTTTTGATAAGTTAAAGAAAGCTTTGACGCAAGTTCTGATCCTGATTCAACCTGAGTCGGGGAAAGAGTTTGTAGTTTATAGTGATGCATCTTATGTTGGTTTGGGGTGTGTGTTGATGCAAAGGGGTAAAGTTGTTGCTTATACATCTAGGCAGTTAAAGGTGCAAGAGCGCAACTATCCTACGCACGATATAGAGCTTGTTGCGGTGGTGTTTGCATTGAACATCTGGAGGCATTATCTTTATAGTGAGAAGTGTATTGTATACACAGATCACAAGAGTTTAAAAGATTTGATGTCACAAAAGGAGTTGAATCTTAGGCAACGGAGATGGTTGAAGTTGCTCAAGGATTATGATTTGACAATAGAGTATCATCTGGGTAAGGCTAATGTTGTAGCCGGCGCCTTGAGTTGGAAGGTTGCAGTAGAGTTAAAGTCAATGTTTGCTCGGTTGAGTGTGACGCAAGATGGTAGTTTGTTGGCTGAGTTGCAAGTGAAGTCATCGTTGTTGCAGCAGATCAAGGAGAAGCAACCGTATGATGATTCTTTGGTACCGCATGTTAAGGATATTATGGATGGCAATTAGATGGATTTTAGTTTTAATGATGAACGTGCTTTATGTTTCAAGAGTCGAGTGGTTGTACCAAAAGATAAGGAGTTAAGGCACACTATCTTAACTTAAGCCCATTCGAGTGCTTTTGCTATGCATCCGGGAAGTTCAAAGATGTATCAGAATTTCAAGAAGGAATATTCTTGGGTTGGTTTGAAGAAGGATATAGCGGATTTTGTTGCTTGATGTATGGTATGTCAACGTGTTAAGGCTGAGCATCGGTTTCCTTACAGGTTGTTAAACCATTGATGATTCCAGAACGAAAGTGAGAGAGAATTACCATGGATTTTGTATCCAGTTTGCCTTTGACGCCAACAAAAAAGAATTTCGTGTGGTTGATTGTGGATAGGTTTACGAAGTGTGCACATTTTCTGGCCTTGTATACGACGTATACCTTGGATAAATTGGTAGAGTTGTATATTGTGAAAATTGTGAGGTTGCATGGGGTGCCTAAGCCTATAATATCGGATAATGATTTGTGCTTTACAACAAGGTTTTGGGAGTGTTTGCATAGAGCTTTGGGTACGCGGTTGAATTTCAGTACTCCGTACCATCCTTAAACTGATGGTCAGTCTAAACGTGTTATCCAGGTGTTGGAAGATATGTTGCGGTGTTCCATCATTGATTTTCAAGGAACGTGGGAGAAGCCGCTACCGTTGGTGGAGTTTGCCTATAACAATAGCTATCGGGCTAGTATTCAAATGGCTCCGTATGAGGCTTTGCATGGTAGGAGATGTCGCACGCCACTTTGTTGGGCTGAGGTGGGTGAGAAGTATATTTCATTTCTTGATGTGCTGAAGGATACTAATGATAAGGTGGAAGCTTATTGGTGAACGGTTGAAAGCAGCTTTGGATCTGCAAAAGTCTTATTCTGACTTGAAGCGTAGGGAGATTGAGCTTGCTGTTGGTGATAGGGTGTTTCTTAAGGTTTCGCCTTGGAAGAGGGTGATGAGGTTTGGACATAAGGGCAAGTTGAGTCCAAGGTTCATTGGGCCTTATGAGGTGTTGGAACGTATTGGTCTATATGCTTATAGGTTGAGGTTGCCTACAGAGTTGGAGAAGATACATGATGTTTTCCATGTATCGATGCTTCGGTGATATAGATCGGACCCATCGTATGTGATGTCTATTGAGGAGATCGAGTTGAGTCCGGATTTGACCTATGGTGAGGAGCCGGTGAAAATTATGGATTCTAGCAGTAAGGTTCTTCGTGGAAAGACCATTGAATTGGTAAAGGTGTTGTGGCGAAACCGTGGGGTAGAGGAAGCCACGTGTGAAAATAAAAGTAGTTTACTTACCTTTTTCGTCAGGTAAATTTCGAGGATGAAATTTATTAAGAGGGAGAGAGTTGTAACTCCCTGAATTTGGGCCTAGATGTTAGCTAGCTCGATTAGACAGTTCAGGAGATCCAGATTTGGCGATTCGAGCTAGTTTCGAGAATTATTTCTTAATACATTGTTTTTGGCTAAAATAAAACATGGAAAGTGCTAGAAAATATTTAATTAATATTCTAAGGGTTTTGGAAAATTCAATTTGAAGGAATAAAATCGGATTTTGGGACATTTGGTCTGGTGACTCAAATGTAAAGTTTCAAAACTGTTTTGATGATTAAATCGTAAAAGGGTCAAACTTAGAATCTTTAAAGAGCTAATTTGCCAAAGTCTTCCATCAGATTTTCCCTTAATTTAGGCTATTTTTAAAATGTTTTTAAAGGTTTATTAAAAAGAAATAAATTAGATTTGATTAAAAGGGATTCTAATAACCAAATTCATTTTCTTACATAACTACTTTTCTCTCAACTTTCTCAGCAGCCAAACTATTAATTTCACTCTAAAATTCTCAGTAATCATTATCTTTTGATTCCCTAGTTGATTCTTTTGATTTTTACATCAAATACTAATTGCTTTCTTGAAGATTTCATTCAAATATTGCCAATTAAGGGAGAAATCGGCAATTAGAGGTAATGCTCGTTTCTCTCCTCTAATTAAAGGTTCTTTATTGAAATTCCCAAGTTCTCGATCCTTTACAACTGATTTTTGTTATATATTTATGATTAAACATGATTATAGTGTTTTAATTGAGTTTTGGTGAAGATTTACTGAATCTTGATATGGATCTATTTTGTATTGATTCTAGTTTATTTAGATCACTTATAAGATGTGTTTTAATGTTATGAGAAGAGATTAATAAAATAATCCCAAAACTAGGTGAATTGCTAATTTTCTAGGTTGTAAATAGTTATATTTTGAAGAGATCTTGGTGTTGAAAGGTAGCTGGAGGTATAAGGTTGTTATAAAGATGTTTTTGGATGTTAATTGACGTTCTTAAGATATTAAAATCAATAGGTTACGGCTAGGCTTTGTTTAGGCTGAGTTTGATGATGTTTTCAGTTGTTTTAAGGAAGCGTTTGATGGTTTTTAGTAAGGTGAAGTTGAGAAGAGGTATTGTTGTGTTTAGAGATGCATGGAAATGCATTAATCCTCTATTTTTGTATGGGTAAAGCAGGGAAGACATATTTTTTAGCATTTGGGGAGGTTGTGGAGGCTTCAGAAGCTTGATTTTTGCAACAGCAAGTGGAGCATTGTGTTGTTGGTGAGTGGAAACATGGTTTACTGCTTTTAAAAGGTTTGAAGGTGGTTTTTGGGAGTTTATATTAAGTCTAAAACACTTGTCTAAGCTCCAAAGTAAGTATTGGTTGTTCTCGCTCTCATTTTCGGTTTTGCAAAATACAATCTCATGCACATGTTTATGATTTTGATTACCTACTATTATATGAATGTTTTAGAAATGAAAGAAGTTGCAAATACTCATATTTGATGATTATTGAGTATGAAAAATGGTTTATGAAAAGAGTTTTGAGAATACTAGAATACATTGTTTAATGTATTGGGAATTGGTTTGATTTGATGCATATGTAAAACAGTGAGGTAATGTGGTTTTATTGAGTATATAGGATAGTGGTAGGATTAAAAGTTATTGGAAATAGTTGGCTAGACATAGGGTTTAAAGTGCACTATAATAAGTCACCTCATATGTGTCGAGGGGTCAAGAGTGTGCCATGCTCCACCATGAGAACTGCAGCGGTCGAGGGGTTAAGAGTGTGCCAATTCTCCCGCTGGTGGATTTATACATCATAACCATTGAGGGCTGCTCAAGTTCGAGGATGTATGTGAAGTGGTCGAAAGAACCACTTGGGAAATCCTTGTATCCGATGTGTTTTTTATAACATAGAATGGAATTGGTTTTGGTTTTGGGTCGCTTGGATGCCAATATATGATATAATGTATCATGAGAAATGGATTATGTTTTTTATAATATGGTTTATACTTTAGATGCTCTTTAAACTTGTTATTTTGTGGTTTTAGAATGAAAAAGCTTAAATTGAGGTTTATGCTAGAAATACATGATACATGTGTTGCAATTGTTTAAAAGTGCATATTTGTGAGGATATTAGAAGCATGAGAAGAGGTGGTATCAGCTTTGATACTTATTTGGAAACAAAATGGTTTTAAATGTATTGATGAATTTTTTTAAGATTCCCTCACTAAGCTTATAAGCTTACGCTCTCCTTTGTCATCAATGCAGAGAAGTAAGCACTTTGGGACAGTGAGTAAGAAAGAGATAATCCAAGGGCGAAGCAATCTCAAGTACGGTTTTATAAATACTTAGTAGTAATAAGAGGCAATGCAACCAAGTTGTAATTGGGAGGGTTGTTTTGGTTACTCCCTGGTTTAGACAATTTCCATTTGATGTTTTGGACTTGTGTGATGTTTAATATCTTGCTTTGAGGGGTTGGGACATGATTTGCATGCTTGGGTAAAGATCATGCCTATAGGATCTTTGTTTAATTTTTGCTATGATGTGAATAATCCTCTACCATGCTCATTTAACTATGGAAATGTTGGTTGAAGTGTTATATGATGATTAGGTAATGTTTGAAGTATGTTTGATTGAGCCAAAGTGTCATATGTTCGACCAAGAGGTCATTATAGGTCTGTCCGTACCATCATGGGTCCTAAGGGATCGGTTCGCGGGACCTATCTCTACTCAAATCTGGGCAAAAATGCGTAGGCATATTGGTATGCCTTATGGACGTATCAGTACGTGAGGCTAGAAATTAAGCTTGGTGCCGATACACAAGAAACCGCATCGGTACGTCCTTTAGCCACTGAATTCTCTGTTTCGAAAATGACTACCCGTATCGGTACACTTGAGGACCATACTGATACCGCTTTTCTAAACACACTCGTTGCTATACAGGTAAGGGCCGTACCGTTACGCAGGTCGTTATTTCCGGTAATATGCTTCCTGAAGTTTGAATTTTGCAATTTAGTCCTTGATCATCAATTAAATGAGTTTGGATAATTATCTTAAGTTGAAATTTAGCCGGTATGCATGAAACTTGGCTAATTAAGGATTGTTAACTTTAGTTTTATGAAAGACCTTTTAATTTTCCTAAATTCCAATTTGGTCCCTAAAGTACAATCTTATTTAATTGGATGTCAATTCGATGCCCGATTGAGTTGTAAATCTCACCGCTGCCAGCATGATCACCCTAGGACTTAATTATGTATTTAGACAAGATAAAAGAAAAAAATAGATCGGTTTCAATATTAATCTTTTGGGTTTGTCTCGGCAAACCCAATATAGCTTGCTCAGTTAGGTCTTGCGTCTAGGCCGGGTCAAGGGGGTTACAGTCCACAAGACATCTTGTCGATAGATCATCTAATGGAACTTTACTTGATTGCACTTACATTACTGTTGTTGAAGAGTTGGAGCAATTTTCTCAAAATGATTCTCAATATTCTATTTCTAGAGCTGTTTCAAGTAAGGCTACATCAGGAGCTTTCCAGTCGGATGATATTTCTTCTAAAGGCGCATTTTTTTCTTTAGAGAACAAAATCATGAATATGGAGGGCATAAGTGAAGTTGCTCCTATTTAGCTAGCTCAACAAACTACTACTCATGTGTTATTTTGTGAGATTTGTGGTGAGAACCATAGCTATTAAGATTGCCTACAGCATGCAGAAAATGCGAGCTATGTAAGCAACATGCAGGGCAATACCATGGGTACTTATTACAAAACAACCAATAGGCAATCTTGGGGCAACTCTAATTATGCACAAAACTCAGGAGTATTCCACTCTAAGAATAATTTTTTCAAGGAAACTCGAGTATACAATAAGGGAATTTCAACTATCCACAACAACAATATACACCACAAGCTCCATTGTAGTCACAATAGAACAAGGTGCAACCACAATATTCTTCTTCATAGACTCAACAATTGCAGTATGGTGTGTAACCACAATATGGAGTATCGTTTCAGAAACAGCCACAGACTAGTCACTGTTCTCCATCATTTATATCTGATCTATAGTCCAAGGTCACTATTCTTCGATCCGTACTTTGGAAGCTCAACTGGGGCAGTTGATATGAACTCTCGTCAACCGGGAACACTTCCTAGCAATACTGAGAGCCCAATAATTAAGGGTAAAGAACACTGCAAGGCTGTTACCCTTCGTAGTGGGAAGCAAACTAGTGATTTAACTCAACAATCACCTAGCTCTAATCAAGAGCGAGGTAAATCCTCAAAAATTAACCCAATGTTAAAAGATGGAATAGAGGATGGCATGGTGGATAATGCTTCTTCAGTTATTACTCTGCTACCACCAGTTTTGTAATCTAAGTTGTCAGCGCAATTTCAACCATCGACACAATCAACAGATACTCCATCTTCACTTTATCCTCATAGATTCAAGAATAGTGAGGCTGACAATCAATTTCAATTCTTTCAAGATACTTTGCAACAACTTACGGTGCAAATTCCCTTTTATGGATGCTCTTACGTAGATTCCAAATTATGCAAAGTTCATGAAAGAAATTTTATCTAAGAAGAAAAAGCTCAGTGCTATAGAGACCATTACGCTCACAATGGATTGTAGTGCCCTTATCTCTAATCCGTTAGCCAAAAAAATAAAAGACCTCGGCTGCTTCATCATTCTCTGCTATATAGGAAATCATTACTTCAACAAACCTCTTTGTGATCTCAGAGCCAGTATTAATCTAATGTCATTATCAACTTTTCAGAAGTTAGGCATTGGGCAAATGAAACTGACTACAGTCATATTGCAACTTGCAGACAGATCTTTGACTCATCCGAATGGACAAATGAAAGACGTGCTTGTTCGTGTAGATATATTCATATTTCTAGCAGATTTTATTATTATTGATTGTGATGTAGAGATGGATGTCCTTATTATTCTTGGCCGTCCATTCTTACCAATTCAAAAGGCTATTATTGATGTCTCTAAAGGAGAACTCATAATGCGGGACGATAATGATCAAGTTAATTTTGGGATATTTAATGCAGAACTTGGGAGAAATACGGAGGAATATCACCATATTGAAATTCGTGACAATCTTGTCCAAGAAGACTTGCATCATCATAGTATATTCATTGTTGAGGACGTTGTGCTGACAACTATTGAAGACGATCTCCCAAATTGTGACTGCATTGTTGAAGCGCTCACCATTGCTGTTCAACACAAATGGCAGGTTGAATTTTTAGATTTGGCACGCCGTACAATTTTTACTTTCAAACCATCTATTGAAGAAGCTCCAACTCTGGAACTAAAGCCATTACCAGCTAATCTCAAGTATGTATTTCTTGGGGATGTGGATACATTTCCAGTTATTGTCTCCGCAACTCTAGATGCAATTCAAGAAGCTAAGTTATTCAATATAAAGTAGAATGTGCTATTGCCTAGACCATTGCGGACATTAAAGGCAATAGCCTATCTTTGTGCATGCATAAGATCAAGTTGGATGATGATAGCAAACAATCTATTGAGCCGTAATGCCAACTCAATGAAAAGATAAAATAAGTGGTCAAGAAAGAAGTTATAAAATGGTTGGATGAGGGTATTATCTATGCAATATCTGATGGTGCCCAGGTTAGTCTAGTCCATTATGTTTCGAAGAAAAGTGGCATCACTATCATCTGTAATGATGCTGATAAATTGATCCCGATTCGTATTTCTATGGGTTGACGGATTTGCATAGATTTTAGGAGACTTAATGCTGCCACAAGAAAAGATCACTTCCCTCTTTATTTTATTGATCAAATGCTCGATAAGCTTGTTGGCAAGGAGTATAATTGTTTTCTAGATGGGTATTCTTGCTACAATCATATTGCTATTGCACTTGAGGACCAAGAAAAGACTATGTTTACATGTCCTTTTGGTATATTTGCCTTTCGTCACATGCCTTCTGGTTTTTGCAATGCACCAGCTACATTTCAAAGGTGCATGATGGCAATATTCTCATATATGATTGACATTTACCTGAAAATCTTTATGGATAATTTTTTGGTGTATGGGAATGACTACAACCATTGCCTCGACAATCTTAAAAGAGTATTGCAGCGATGTGAAGACACTAATCTCATTCTAAATTGGGAGAAATGTCATTTTATGGTCACAAATGAAATTGTTTTAGGACATCCAAAATTTTTAAAGCAGGAATTGAGGTTGATAAAGCTAAGGTGGATGTTATTGAAAGATTGTCTCCACCAACTAATGTAAAGGGCATTCAAAGTTTTTTGGGCCATGCTGGATTCTATACAAGATTTATCCGTGTTTTTTTGAAAATCATAAAACCATTATGTTTATTGTTAGAACATAATAGGAAATTTGTCTTTAATGATGCATGTCTAGATGCATTCAATAAAATTAAAAAGCAGCTTTTGAATGCACCTACTGTCTTTGCACCCAACTGGGTGCAACCATTTGAACTCATGTGCGATGCTAGTGATTTTGTTGTTGGGGCAGTTTTAGGCCAGAGACGTGATAAGGTATTTCATGCAATCTATTATGCTAGTAAGACTCTAAATGAAGCTCAGATTAATTACACTACTACTGAGAAAGAGCTATTAGAAGTAATCTTTGCTTTTCATAAGTTTTGTTCCTACCTTGTCGGTGCAACGATTACAGTATTTACTAATCATTCCGCCTTGAGATACCTCTTTGCTAAGAAAGATACGAAACCAATAATTATTCGATGGATTTTGTTGCTGCAAGAATTTGACATAGAGATAAAGGACATAAAAGGGTCAGAAAATCAAGTTGTCGATCATCCCCCAAGAAGATAATCAGGCAGCGAAGATAGAAATAAACTCTAAATTGTCAATGCATTTCCTGATGAAAAAGCTTTTTGTTGTGGACGTAACACTTTGGTACACTAATTTTGTCAACTACCTTGTTTGCGAAAGGACTCCTCTAGGTGTCACAGGGCATAAGAAGACAAGATTCCTCCGCGATGCAACTAAATATCATTAGAATGAACCTTATTTGTTCAAGGTTTACAATGATAATATCATCCGACGTTGCATCCCTAAGGAAAAATGATACCAATATTATAACATTGTCATGATGCTCCGTATGGAGGATATTTCAGCGGTATGAGAACAGCTGCAAAGGTCCTTCAATTGGGATTCTATTGGCCTACATTATTTAAGGATGCCCATGAGTTTTTCCAACGCTATGATCGTTGTCAACGCAAAAGGGTCAATATCTAGAAGAAATGAGATACCACAACAACCAATTATGGAAATTGAGCTATTTGATGTTTGGGGCTTGGATTTCATGAGTCCCTTTTTCGAATTCTTTTGGTAATCACTATATTTTAGTTGCTATGGACTACGTTTCTAAGTGGATAGAAGCCGTGGTTGTACCGAAGGATGATGCCAAAATGGTTTTAAAGTTCTTCCACAAACATATACTCACCTATTTTGGGACACCAAGGGAATTAATCAGTGACTAGGGAAAGCATTTTTCATTACAGCCACAACGTTGAAAAGGTATGGAGTGAATCATAGACTGGCTACAAATTATCATCCTCAGTCCAAAAGACAAGCTGAGATTTCTAATCAGGCTATCAAAAATATCTTGGAAAAAGTTGTAACGCCCTGAAAATGGGCTTTGATGTGAACCGGTTTGGCCTGAAGGTTCAAAGGAGCCGATTTAGGCAATTCGAATAGTTTTGGAAAAATAAATTAAAAATTAATTTTTTAGGTAAAATAAAATATAGAAAAATGCTCTAAATTACTTAATTAATATTTTAAGTAAATTGGTGAAGTCAATTTGAGGAAATTAAATCTGATTTTTAGACATTTAAGTCTATTGACTAAATTGAAAGATTTCAAAACTGTTTTTGGTGACTAAATCACAAAAGGATCAAAACTTAGAATCTTTAAGGATTTATTTGACCATTCTTTTTCAATAGATTTCTCTCTTAATTTTGGCTATTTTTAAAGTATTTTAAAAGGTTTAATAATTGGGTAACTAAGGTTTTAATTAATAAGATCTTTATTTCCTAAAAATACTTTCTCACGTAACTACTTTTTTCAAAATCTTTTCTCTCAACTTTCTCAGCAACAAAACTGAGATTTCTACTTCTAAATCTCCAGGAATCAATCTTTATTAATTTCCTTTTTGATTTCTATTTGATTTCTTCAAATACCTTTGCAAATTCTCTTTGGATTTCATCAAAGATTGGCCAATTAAGGAGAAATCATAAATTAGAGGTGATTTTCATTTCTCTCATCTAATTAAAGGTTCTTTAATGAAGTTACCAAGTTCTTGATCCTCTGTTGTTGATTTATATTGTAGGATTATGATTTAAACATTTATTTGTTAATTAAATTAAGTTTTCTTGGAAAATTAGTGGAGGATGAATTGGATCTATTTTGGTGATGGATTTAAGTGATTTACATCTTAAATTACATGTGTTTTAATGTTGAAAGGATTGATTAATCAATGGAATCCCTAACCTATAAGGATTGCTATTTTTTAGGTTGTTTATAGTTGGTTTTTGGTGTGATTCGGTTGTTGGAGATATAAGGACATGATTAGGTTGTTGTTGGATGTTAATTTATGTTAGTAATGTGTTAGAATTGTTAGATCTTGGCTGGGATTTGTTTGAGTAAGGTTTGGTGGTGCTCTTGTTTGTTTTAGGAGGTGTTCGATTGATTCTTGTGAGGTGTTGTTGAGTTTGTTGGTTGCTGGAAGGATTTGAAACAGAGATGTGTTCTTAATCCTCTGTTTGGTTGGGTAAAGCGGGGGAGCTGAATCCTTTACCTATCGAAGAAGGCGCGGGAGTTGCGGAGGCTTGATTCACGCATCGGCCATCAAGCATTGGGTTGTTCATGAGTGGAAAAGTATTTTACTGCTTTTAAAAGGTCTGAAAAGGAGTTGAGGGAGTTAGATAAGGTTTGACACAACTATCTAAGCTCGAAAGTAAGTGTCAGATGAGCTATCTCTCGTTTTTGGTATTTTAAAATGAAATCTCATACACATGTTTATGGTTTTATTACTCACTGTATTATGCACGTTTTGAAAGTGAAAGATGATGCAAATAATGTTTAATGATGACTCTTGAGAATAATATATGATTTATGCAAGTGTTTTGAGATTATAGGAAATACATGGTTTAATGTATTTGTGTTGAAATGATTTGATGCATATGTAAAATAGAGAGGTAATATCGGTTCTTGAATATATTGGCAAGTGGCTGTGTTTAAAATTTTATCGGATATAGTTGACCAGTCATAAGATTTAAAGTGCACTATAAAAATTTGCCTCATGTGTGTCTAGGGGTGTTAAAGTGTTTGTAATCTCCACCATGAGAACCACAACAGTTGAGGTGGTTAAACGTTCTGTTTTCTCCTACTAATGGATTAATACATCCAAACCGTAGAGGTGGGTAAATGTTTTGTTACTCCAGTTTGAACTGTTGAGGTGGGCAAGTGTGTTATTACTCCGGTTGAGGTATGTATGTGAAGTGGTTGAGCGAACCACTTGAGAATCCGTGTATCCGATGTGTTTTATGAAACGTAAGGTTGCTGGTTTTTAGTCACTTGAAGCCAGTATATGAGATAATGTATCATGAGAAATGGATTATTTTGTATAATGGGATTTATACATGTGTTGCTCTTTAAGCTTGTTATAAAGGTGTTGTGGTGTGAAGTTTAAATTGAGGTAGATATTGAATCCATGATACATGTGTCAAAAATGATTTAAATGTGCATATTTAGAGATGACATGAGAAGCATGAGATGATTTACCAAGAGATGTTTACATGCGATTTGGACAAAATGTTTTTAAATGCATTGATGAGTGTTTTGTAGTTTCCATCACTAAGCTTATAGCTTATGCTCTCGTTTCCTCATCAATGTAGAGAAATAGCTTTCTTGGGCAGCGCACGAGTGATGAAGGATCCAATGATTTGATACAATTCAAAGTATGGTTTTTAATACATTTTAAGTAGTAATAAAAAGGCAATATGACCAAGAGGTTTTGGGAGTTGTGTTTTGAGATACTCCCTAATATAATAGTTTGGATTATTATTTTGGATTTGTATGCTGCTTTTTACTTGTGTTTGAGGGGTTTGGGAAACTTTGAGCATGCTTGGGTAGAGATCATGCCCTTAGGGAATGTTTGAGTTTGCCATGCTTGGAGTACCCTTTTGTTTTGTTGCTATGTGTGATGGATGAGTGTCTTTGATGTCATATGATGTTTATAGGTTGAGTTAAAGGTGTTGGATTGAGCCAAAGTGTCATATGATGGACCTAGAGGTTATTACAGGTCTCACCGTACCGGTACGGTACCTCAGAGTGTTGGTACACGGGGACCTGTATAAGCTCAAATTGTGCAATTTTGCCTTACCATACTGATACGCCTGGTAACCGTATAGTTATGAAATAGAGAGGGTTTCGGTAAGCGAGTCACTATTTCGGTACGGTCCTTAGCCACTGGAATTTGGACTTTTGAAAATATACAAGCCGCACCGATACACTTGAGGACCATATCGGTACGCAAATGCTCTTCAGAACCGTATCGATATGGTGGACACCTGTACCGAAATACCAGACGTTATTTCAGTTGTAAATGTTGCTTGATGTTTGAATCTTTGCATTTTGGACCCTGATTCTTATTTATGCAATTAAATGAGTTTGAATGATCTTTTTGAGTTGTGATTTAACATGAAGGCGTATAATATGACTAATTGTGGATCAGTAACCTTAATTTTGTGAAAGCTCGTATAAATTCCAGGAATTATGTTTTAGTCCCTAGAATGTGGATTCGAGCAATCAAATGTCGAATTGACTCCCGATTGAGTTGAGATTTTAATCATGACATGTACGCATACCGTAGGACCTAAAAATGCATCTAGAAATGATAAAAGAAAAAATGGACCAGTTCGAATGTATTTTCATCAGGGTTTATTTCGGTAAACCCTAATATAGCTCGCTCGATTCGGTCTTATGACTAGACCAGGTCAAGGGGATTACATTTGGTGGTATTAGAGCCAGGTTATGATTGTTGGGAGGTGGGTTATGGTTGTTTGTATGATTGAATATGTTTTTTGAGATGCACGGTGATTGAATTTGAGGAATTGTACCTGATATGTGTAAGTTTGGGAGTTAAACCTTGGGACATATTGCCTTATTACTACTTGAGTTAAATGATTTTGTTTTTAAACAAGGGTGACTTGGATTCTCGTTGCGAGCTAGCCTAATTGTTTTGTTTTGTTGCATCATCATGTTTAGACTTGTATTATCGAGTATGGGACCAAGACGAGAGCTCACATGGGTAGTGTTGTGGATACGCGCGATGAAGAGTTACCTCCTCCTCCACCGATTCCTCCTGTTGGTGTTGGAGTATAGGGAGGTGCGCCTCAGGCACCATAAGCATCTGTTTTTGGTGATATGGCACCGTTGGTGCAAGCAATGACGAGAGCTTTACAAGAAGCCATGGCTGGTGTGTATGTACCTGCACTGAGTCCTGCAGCTGTTAACACCAGATTACCTTTAGAGTGTTTGTGTAGCCTAGGTGGTGTTGATTTTAGAGTTTTGATTCTTGAAGCAGTGTAGGAATGGTTTGCGAGTACCAAAAAGATCCTTGGCCAGATGAAGTGTACTGATGTACACAAGATGGGATGTATCATATCGTTGCTCCAGGGTGATGCATACAGTTGGTGGACAACTGTGATCGCGGGTATGGAACCTGCTAATGTTACATGTGAATTCTTCTGTGAGGATTTTAAGAAAATTTTTTTGGGGACACGATACAAGGATGCGAAGAAGAGAGAGTTCACAACTTTGGAGTAAGGGAACATGTTTGTTTCCGAGTATGAGATCCAGTTTGTTCAGTTGAGCAAATATGCTCATGAGTTGGTTCTGGACGAGCGAGAGAGGTGTGATCAATTCCATTTCACGTTGATCAAGGAAGTGAAGACGTACATGTTGGCCACTGATTATATAGAGTTTGATGTGCTGGTGTTGCGGGCTAAGGACATAGAATAGAATCTGGGTTTGTCTGATCGTTCTGGGGGTTCTTCGTCTGGTAAGAGGAGTATGGAGTTTGATGCTGGCCGAGATCGTTATAAGACGTATAGAGACAAAAGGTATCGCCCGGATCAGAGGCATGGAGGATTTGGTGTTGGACGTGGATACCAAGGTCAGAATGTTTATGATGGAGTTCTCGAGTATAAGAGATGTGGCTGTAGGCATTCAGGAGAGTGCTGGGGTGCTATCGGCACTTGTTGGAGTTGTGGATCAAGGGATCATCTTCATACGGATTATCCACAGTTAGCTAGAGAAGGTCAAGCTAATGTACCTGTTGCTGTAGCGCAGAGAGGTCGTGGGCACGGCCATGGACATTTTTAGCGTAAGGATGATGGACATAGAGTGGTAGCGCATACCATTGTAGTTCAGCCAGAGGATGGTAGACCGGCGAGGGTTTTTTCTCACCATGTTGGGAGGAATGATACCGACGTGATAGTAGGTACCTTTACCTTGTAGTCAATACCTTTGTTATCTTTGGTTGATTCCAGTTCCACGCATTCCTACATTTTGCACGAGCATGCCTGTTTGTTGGATTTACCTGTTGAGTTGTTAGATGTTGGTATGCGGGTAACCAGTTCTTTTGGTGAGACAATTGTGGCTAGGAAGTTTTATAGGAGTTGTCCCTTGATGGTTCAAGGGCATTTGTTTGAGGCTGATCTGATGGTGTTACCGTTTCACGGTTTTGACGTGATTCTGGGTATGTATTGGTTGTCTCAACATAAGGCTGTAGTGGCTTTTGAGGCCAAGCGGGTTTCTTTGAAACTTTCTGAGGATTATAAAGTTGTAGTTGTAGGAGAGAATGTCAAGTTCATGTCAAATGTGGTTTCGGCGCTGCTGTAACCCCCTTGACCCGGCCTAGAAGCCTGACTGAACCAAGTGAACTACATTAGGTTTGCCGAAGCAAACTGGAGAAAATTTCAAAAACCAGTCCATTTTTTCTTTTATCTTGTCTAAATGCACATTATTAATCCTAAGTGTACATACTCGTAGCGGGTGAATTTTCAAAGGAAACGCTTCATGAAAAGGCCTTCAATTGCACAAAATACATTTTAGGGACCAAATTGCAAATCTTTTAAATTACAAGGACAAAGGTTAATTTAAGATTACGAACCTTTAATTAGTCCGATTACATGTTAGCACGTCAATTTTCAACACATTCCGACCATACAAACTCATGTAATTGATAGCACAATAATTAGGGACTAAAACAAAAAATCTAGAACTGCTTTTCCATGACATTAACGAAAATAACTACCCACCGTATCGATACGCTGAGGCTCGTATCGATACGGTATTGCACTCATGTTTCGGTACGCTGTGTACCGTACCGGTACGCCACTTCGAACATAAAATCTCGCTTAATTTATTTAAATACCGTACCGATACGGTCCACTAGCGTTTCGATACGCAAGTTCGTTCCAAAAAGTAAAATTCTAGTAGCGTTGGAACATATCGGAACACCTACACCCGTACCAAAACACTCTTCTCAGAATTGCCTAGCCGTACCGATACGGTCCCCCGCATATCGGTACGCCTAGGCCTGTAATGTCAAGTTTACCTGGTTTAACACTTGAACCTAGATGCATTTGGGTCCTAGCAACTTGCATACATGCTTACAAAGAACCATATATACTTGAGCTCACATTTATACCAGGATTAAACATCCAAAACAATCTCAAGATACCAAAGGATTACTCTAAAGACATGCCTCCTATACCACTTTGCCAAATTACCAAAATGCACAAATAGGCCAAACTCAGCTTAAGCATCATATCCACACAACCAACACAGCATAATATACTTGCTCAAACCATCACAACATGGCAACCAACATGGAAACTCTAGATGCATACCTAAGCAACCATTCATCCACAACTATAAGCAAGGATTAACATCAAACTTAGCAACATCAAACCATCCTCAAAATCCAGCGTAGAAACATACTCAAAATCTATAAGGAAATAGAATTACAACTTCCAAAAACCATGGCTAACACATTGCCTTATTAACTGAAATATAAACTGAGTTCATACTCAAACTTGTAAATGTCTTTAGATCACTTGGCCTTGCCTCTTGCTTCCCAAACCTCAATGTTCTACATCATTATGAAAAAGAGAGCCTAAGCACACTTGCTTAGTGAGGATGCACATAAAACAATGATGCATTAAAACCATTTGAAAACCGTATGCTTGTTTTCCAAAAACATGATTACAACCAAATCATTTCTCCATGATTCCAACCGAATCAAAGCATAATAACCTTTATGCAACATCATGTACAATCCATGCTTAAATCCCAAAGCCTTAAATCATAAACCATGCTTAAATCTCAAAGCATTAAATCATAAACCATGCTTAAATCTCAAAGCATTCAAAATTAAGTTCAACACATGAACCTCCACAAATATTGGCATTTATAGTGACCCGGATAGACTACCCTCTATCCACACATATTGGATACACGGATTTCTCATATCATGCCTAGTTAGACCGAATGATATCCCAAACCTTGCCTAGTTAGATCGCAAGATTTAACACCCTCGCCTAGTTAAACACCCCTGCCTAGTTACACCACAAGTTTACCAACCTTGCCTAGTTAAACCGCAAGTTTTTCATCTTTTCCTTGCTAAACCGTAAGATTTGACAACCTCGCCTAGTTAAATCGTGAGTTTTACCTCCTTGCTTAGTTAAATCGGAAGATGTTAATACCTCACCCAGTTAAACCGTGAGTTTTACTTCTTTGACTAGTTAAACATAAATATTACCATCAATTTGGGCTGCCTAGTTAGACCGCAAGCCCCAAATGATGTCCCAATAGTCCGAGTGGCCTTGTTAAACTGCCTTACCTCAAGGACCCATGGCCACGATATATTTTGTTCATATTTTATAGTGCACTTTTGATCCTATGGCATACCAACTATATCCGATTGTTTTCTCACCATGTCACATAGCCAATATACCATTTACAAACCATTTACTTACTGCTTTACAATGCATTAAATAAAACATCACATATGCAATTCGTATTTCCAATGTAATAACACCGTTCCCAATTGAAATGAAAACCAATGCTCATTAGCATTTAATATACTTTTAAACCCCTGCATATGTACTCAAAATCATGCATTTCCAGTAAGTTAAGCATACCATGTTTATCACTAAAACATGCAAACAACATGCTCATATCCAAGCCGATATTCAAGAGCAAAATTAGGAAAACTTACTTCTAAGCTTAGGTAAGTGTCTCACGCTTACCCTAAACTTCCATAAACCTTTACAAACCTTTGTAAAGCATTTAAAACTAGTTTCCACTAACCGATATGCTTCGCCTTCCTTGCCAACGCGATACAAGCTCCCGGCAAGCAACAAACAACGTCAAGCTTCATCGCCTTGATTATCCCATGTTTTAAACACATAAAACCAGAGGATAAATGCACCAGTATGCATTCAAACCACTGCCTCAAAGCAAAACCCCGCAACTCTCAGGTTGCTCACTTAGAAACCATCCAAAACAAACCGAAATCATCATCAAACGTTTCTGAAACTTAACCCAGCCATAAAACAATGATTCAACCCATCAAACAACATCAATTAACATCCAAAAACCCTTTCCTAGCATCTTTTTACTTTCAGCAAAGATTAAACTCAAAGATCATCACAAAAACTCCAAACTAACAACCTAAACAATTAGAGATCCAAGAGTTTCTAGATTCTATTGGTAAAAACAACTTATCAACACCATAATACATCCAAAATATGTATTAAATCAATCTTAAACACTGTAAATCAGATCCACTTCGAAAATTACCTTGTTACATCAATTTTACTCAATTTACTCAATCAAACATTGATAAATCATTAAAATCAGTTTACAATCAATAAATCAAGGATCAAATACTTGGGAATTTCAGTAAAGAACCATACAATAGAGGAGATCACGGACCTTACCCCTATTGTGAGATTTCTCCATCAATTGATTTGATAAAAGCTAAGAAAACACAAGATTTAGATGAGATTTTGTAAAAATAATGTTAATTAATCAATTACAAATCATAAATACAAGTTAAAAGACTTCTCACCTCTGGATTTTGATGAAAACTTGAGTGTTTGGCTGAGGAGAGAATGAAGAGAAAAATTGAGAGAAAGTTACTTGAATTTTCATTAAAAAAACTTAACTATCTCTTTACCTAAAAATCCTTTTTTAATTAACTTTAAAACACATGTTAAAATATCTTTAATTAAGGGAGAAATCATCAAAAAACTTGGTAAAATAGCTCCTTAAAGATTCTAAGAATTTGACCCTTTTCATTTTAGTCACCTTTAAATGCAGTTTTAAAAATTGCATTTTGGTTACTAGCCAAAATGTCCGATTTCCAAATCTTATTTTCCAAATTTGATTTCACCATTATCCTTAATATAATTAATAATGATTTTAGAATATTTTTTCTCAATTTTATCACCCTCAAAGATATTTAAACCAATTAAATCCCGAAACTGACCCGAAACTCTAATACCGGTCTACTGGACCTTCGGACCAACCTTTAAAACATCTAAGGCCAAAAACTGGGGTGTTACAACTCTCCCCTACTTAAGAAATTTCGTCCTCGAAATTACCTAGAGGAAACAAATGCGGAAATTGCTCCATCATATCCGCCTTGCTTTCCCAAGTGGCTTCCCCAACACCTCCGTGTCGCCACAAGACCTTCACAAGCTCAAAAGTCTTACCACGAAGAACTTTACTTACTGGAATCAAGGATTTCCACCGGTTCCTCATCGTAGGATCAATCCAGCCTCAACTCTATATGCTCCCCCGACATAACATGTGAAGGATCCGATCGATACCTCTGTAACTTAGATACGTGGAACACATCATGTATTTTCTCCAGCTCGAGAGGCAACCTCAATCGATAAGCCACCGAAAGTACACGCTCAACAACCTCGTACGGTCCAATAAAACTCGGACTAAGCTTACCCTTACGTCTGAATCTCATCACCTTTTCCATGGTGGCACTTTCAAGAATACACGATCGCCTACCGCATACTCAAATTCCCTACACTTCAAATCCGCGTAAGACTTCTGCCAATCCGCAACTGATTTTAAGAGATCACACACAAGCTTTACCTTTTCATCCGTGACCTTCAACACATTCGGCAAGATAACATGCTTTTCTCCCACCTCAGCCCAACACAAGGGCGTATGACACCTCCGGCCATACAACGCCTCATACGGTGTCATTTGTATACTCGCATGGCAGCTATTATTTTATGCAAACTCAACTAAAGGTAAATGCTTCTCCCAGGTTCCTTGAACTCAAAAATACAACACCACAGCATATCCTCCAAAACTTAGATAACCCGCTTAGACTGTCCATCCGTCTGGAGTGATACGCGATGCTAAAACTCAACCTCGAACCCACAGCCTGGTGTAAACTTCTCCAAAACCTTGCCGTAAACCTTGACTCTCTATCAAACACAATGGACTTAGGTACCCTGTGCAAGCGCACAATCTCAACAATGTGCAGATTTGTCCGTGTGTCCAAGGTATCCGTCGTATGCATTGGAAAGAATTGTGCACACTTCGAAAACTGATCAACAATGACCCAAATGGAATTCTTTTAAGCTGGTGCCAAAGGTAGCCCCATCACAAAATCCATGGTGATCCTCTTCCATTTCCATTCCAGAGTTCTCAATGGTTGCAACAACCTAGATAGAAACTGATGTTCAGCCCTGACCCGCTGACACACCACGCACTAGGAAACAAACTTAGCCACATTTTTCAAACCAACCCAGTAGTACGCCTCCTTCAACCTACGATACATCTTAACACTACCGGGATACATAGGAAAGGGACTGAGATGTGCCTCAGTCAAAATAGTGTACCTCAGCTCTGGATCATCCGACACCACTATTTTACCCTTGAAACACAAAACCCATCCTCATCAAAATAAAAATCTATCGAATTACCCTCTGATATGTCCTTAACATGCTCCACCAAGGAATCATCATACGGTTGTTAGCTTTAATCATCTGTGACCGCATAGCAATTCAGCCAACAAACCACTTTCCCGCATCACACGCAACCTTGCAAACATAGCTCTAAGCTCATCCGTACCCTTACGACTCAATGCATCCGCAACCACATTGACTTTTCCTGGATGATACTCGATCGTTAAGTCATAATCCTTAAGCAACTCCAACCATCTACGTTGCCTAAGATTCAAACCCTACTAAGACATCAAAAATTTCAAACTCTTTTGATCCGTAAAACCACACACTTTTTGCCACAAAGATAATGCCTCCAGATGTCCAAGACAAAAACCATAGCCGCAAGCTCCAAATCATGAGTTGGATAGTTGTGCTCACAAATCTTCAACTGCCTCGACGCCTGGGCGATAACCTTACCATTCTGTATCAGCATACAACCAAACTCAATGTAGGATGCATCACTATAAACCACAAACTCCTTCCCCGATTCTGGTCGAATCAACACAGGAGCATGTGTTAAAACCTCTTCCAAGTTCTCAAAACTGTGCTACTACCTCTTCGTCCACACATAAGGAACATTCTTTTGCAATAGCTTTGACAACAGTGCTGCAATACTCGCAAACCCTCAACAAAATAGCGATAAAACCCAGCCATCCCAAGAAAACTACGCACCTCCGCTACAAACTTAGATTGCTTCCAATTGAGAATAGCCTCAATTTTCTGTGGATTAACGCAAACACCTTTCGCGAAAACTACACAACTAAGGAACACCACTTCCTTAAGCCAAACCTCACACTCGCCTAGCTCGGCGTACAACTGATTATCGTTCAACACTTGCAACACAACCCGTAATTGCTGACCATGTTCTTCCTCGGTACGAGAGCACACGAGAATACCATCTATGAACGCCACCATGAACTGACCAAGATAGTCGTGGGACACCCTTAATCTCAAGACTCACCACAATAGCTAAATAAGCTTGGCAACCTTCTTGTGACACCATTTTTGCTTGAGCAGCCGCCACTACATTGGTCAAGAATTCCATATTCTTCCCAATTACCACAACTTCATACTCATCGACTAACCTCAAAGGAACCCCTTTTTAGACTCACAATCCACAACCGCCTTGTGCTCACTCAACCATCTTGTACCCAAAACATATTAAAACCATGGAATGGCAACTCCATTAGATTTGCGGTAACTCATAACCTTGCACCACCAAAGGACACCGCCTATACAACCTTCTAAGCGTAACCAACTCACCAGAAGAACTAGCTACTATCACTACCTCTTCCTCCAAAATGTTATCCGTAAGTGTGGACATATGTATGCATGATTTCTTACATGTCATCCTAGATGCCTATGCATATGGATACAAAACCTCTAATGTTATGCCCAAAGATGTATGCATGTACTGACATATTTAAATATATATACAGATAAATGTTTTTGCACTGTGCATGATCAACGTCCATACTCACTTATAACGGTCCCAGTATCAGAAATCCTCCAATACGACATAATACTCTAGCAAAACTCTTTCCCGGTACCACCGTACACAAGAACACCACTACTCTGACTACTATCCAAAAGCAGGTATTTATAGAATACCCAACATGACATCATCTCGAATGTCATTAGCACATTCGACGCCTCCACAAACAACCATAATAGCTAGTGGTCTAAAAACCCAACTAGCACTAATCACACTAGAACCTCGGGAAAGAACTCTCAGGTGAACAAACTTCATCTCCTACTCAACAACTAACATGCCAACTCCTACCAACACTAAAGGAGAATTCATCAAACATATGCTCACTTGACATATATGAAAGTGTAGACCCCAAATTAACCAAAGATAATAATGACAATGATCGCAAAGCAAAGGTGCCTGCAATTACATCCGTTTCATTGCCACCTTCTTGACAAACAAAGATCTGTGCCGGTCCACCATTCTCTGGTTGCACAACAACATCTTGAACTGGTGTAATTCTCAAAATACGAGGACAAACACGCTTTAGGTGATCAGAATACCCACATTTCTAGCAACTCACGATATTTCCCCAACATACACCCGTGTGACGCCTACCACAACGCTCACACTCAGCCCTACTACAAACTCCCTGGTTACCCTGGCCAACACTGCCACCACGCTTGAGACCCAACTTACATCTCTTATCACGAGACCTCCTATTTTGCTTTCTAGAATAGCCAAAATTAGCCACTCTCTTACCCGAGCTCACACTCATTGCCTGCCCAGAGACTGCTAAGGACAAACCTTGTTTGACCTCCACAGCAGGTGTCGGTGCTTGCACTTGCACTCCAGCTACCGCTACTCGAAAAGCTGTCATCACCGCTTGGACCAACAGGGTCAGATCACCAAAAACTGACACTAGAGGAGCCTGGGTACACCACCTGCCCCAACATCAACTAGAGTAACTAGTGGAGGAGAAGATGGTAAAACATTAGAGATATTCCTTTCCACATCACTATTCTACCTAACTCTGGCACTACAAGCCATTACACGAAACTCACGTCGAACGACGCTAACAAGAACATCAAAACACATTAAAGTTAGGCTAGCATGAGGCAAATGATCCAAGATAACTTTATAAAACCATTTAAAACCTCAGCAATAGCCAATGTGTTCCCAAACCATACCCCAACATGATATTAAACAATCACCGTACATATACACAATCATCGCGCAACTCAAACAACAACAGCTAATCAAACAACAACATCCCAACTTTTCGCAAACCTGGCTCTGATACCAACAAACGTAACCCCCTTGACCTGACCTAGATGCCCGACCGAACCAAGTAAATTACATTAGATTTGCCGAAGCAAACCGAAGAAAATTTTGAAAACCGGTCTATTTTTTTCTTTTATCTTGTCTAAATGCAAATTATTAATCCTAAGTGTACATACTCACAGTGGGTGAATTTTCAAAGGAAACACTTTATGAAAAGGCCTTCAATTGCACAACATACATTTTAGGGACCAAATTGCAAATCTTTTAAATTACAAGGCCAAAGGTGAATTTAAGATTACCAACCTTTAATTAGTCCGATTACATGCTAGTACATCAATTTTCAACACAGTCTGACCATACAAACTCATGTAATTGATAGCACAATAATAAGGGACTAAAACAAAATAATCTAGAACTGTTCTTCCATGACATTAACGAAAATAACTACCCACCGTATCGATACGCTAAGGCCCATATCGATATTGTATTGCACTTTTATTTTAGTATGTTGTGTACCGTACCAGTACGCCACTTCGAACATAAAATCCCACTTAATTTATTTAAATACCGTACTGATATGGTCCACTAGCGTTTTGATACTCAGGTTTGTTCCAAAAAGTAAAATTCCAATAGTGTTGGAACATATCGGAACACCTACATCTATATCGAAACACTCTGCTCAGAATTGCCTAGTCGTACTGATACGGCCCCCCGCGTATCGGTACACATGCGCCTGTAATGTCAAGTTTAGCTGGTCTTACACTCGAACCTAGATGCATTTGGGTCCTAGCAACTTGCATACATGCTTTCAAGCAACCATAGATACCTGAGTTCACATTTATTCCAGGATTAAACATCTAAAACAATCTCAAGCTACCAAAGGATTACTCTAAAGACATGTCTCCTATACCAATTTGCCAAACATACCAAAATGCACAAATAGGCCAAACTCAGCTTAAGAATCATATCCACACAACCAACACAGCATAATATACTTGCTCAAACTATCACAACATGGAAACCAATATAGAAACTCTAGATGCATACCTAAGCAACCATTCATCCACAACTATAAGCAAGGATTAACATCAAACTTAGCAATGTCAAACCATCCTCAAAATCCAGCATAGAAACATAGTCAAAATCCATAAGGAAAAAGAATTACAACTCCCAAAAACCATTGCAAACATATTGCCTTATTAACCGAAATATAAACCGAGTTCGTACTCAAACTTGTAAATGTCTTTAGATCACTTGGCCTTGCCTCTTGCTGCCCAAACCTCAATGTTCTGCATCATTAGGAAAAAGAGAGCGTAAGCACACTTGCTTAGTGAGGATGCTCATAAAATAATGATGCATTTAAACCATTTGAAAACCATATGCTTGTTTTCCAAAAACATGCGTACAACCAAAGCGTTTCTCCATGATTCAAACCGAATCAAATCATAATAACCTTTATGCAACATCATGTGCATTCCATGCTTAAATCCCAAAGCCTTATATCATAAACCATGCTTAAAAATCAAAGCATTAAATCATAAACCATGTTTAAATCTCAAAGCATTAAAAGTTATGTTCAACACATGAACCTCCATAAATATTGGCATTTATAGTGACCCGGATAGACTACCCTCTATCCACACATATCGGATACACAGATTTCTCATATCATGCCAAGTTAGACCGAATGATATCCCAAACCTTGCCTATTTAGATCGCAAGATTGAACACCCTCGCCTAGTTAAACCGCGTGCTTATAACCCTTGCCTAGTTACACCGCAAGTTTACCAACCTTACCTAGTTAAACCGCAAGGTTCCCATCTTTGCCTTGCTGAACCGTAAGATTTGACAACCTCGCCTAGTTAAACCGCGAATTTTACTTCCTTGCCTAGTTAAATCGCAAGATGTAAATACCTTGCGTAGTTAAACTGTGAGTTTTACTTCCTTGCCTAGTTAAACCACATGATTACCATCAATTTGGGTTGCCTAGTTAGACCGCACGCCCCAAATGATGTCCCAACAGTCTAAGTGGCCTTGTTAAGCTGCCATACCTCAAGGACCCATGGCCACGATCGATTTTGTTCATATTTTATAGTGCACTTTTAATCCTATGGCATGCCAAATATATCTTATTGTTTTCTCACCATGTCACATAGCCAATATACCATTTACTTACTGCTTTACAATGCATTAAATAAAACATCACATATGCAAATCTCATTGCCGATGAAATAACATCGTTCCCATCCAGAATGAAAACCAATGCTCATTAGCATTTATATTCTTTTAAACCCCCTGCATATGTACTCAAAATCATGCATTTCTAGTAAGTAAATCATACCATGTTTATCACCAAAACATGCAAACAACATGCTCATATCCAAGTCGATATTCAAGAGCAAAATAAGGAAAACTTAATTCCGAGCCTAGGTAAGTGTCTTACGCTTACCCTAAACACCCAACAACCTTTACAAACCTTTTTAATGCATTTAAAATCAGTTTCCACTCACCGATACGCTTCGCCTTCCTTCCCAATGCGATACAAGCTCCCGACAAGCAACAAACAACGTCAAGCTTCATCACCTTGATTATCCCCTATTTTAAACACATAAAACCAGAGGATAAATTCATCATTATGCATTCAAACCACTGCCTCAAAGTAAAACCCCGTAACTCTCAGGTTGCCCACTTAGAAACTATCTGAAACAAACTGAAATCATCATCAAACGTTTACGAAACTTAACCCAGCCATAAAACAATGATTCAACCCATCAAACAACATCAATTAACAACCAAAAACCCTTTCCCAACATCCTTTTACTTCCAGAAAAGATTAAACTCAAATATCATCATAAAACTCCAATATAACAACCTAAACAATTAGAGATCCAAGAGTTTCAGGATTCTATTGGTAAAAACAACTTATCAACAATAATACATCCAAAATATGTATTAAATCAATCTTAAACACTGGAAATTAGATTCACTTCGAAAATTACCTTGTTACATCAATTTTACCCAATTTACTCAATCAAACATTGATAAATCATTAAAATCAGTTTACAACCAATAAATCAAGGATCAAATACTTGGAAATTTCAGTAAAGAACCATACAATAGAGGAGATCACGGACCTTACCCCTATTGTGAGATTTCTCCCTCAATTGATTTGATAAAAGCTAGGAAAACACAAGATTTAGATGAGATTTTATAAAAACATGTTAATTAATCAATTACAAATCATAAATACAAGTTAAAATACTTCTCACCTCTGGATTTTGATGAAAACTTAAGTGTTTGACTGAGGGGAGAATGGAGAGAAAATTGAGAGAAAAGTTACGTGAATTTTCTTTAAAAAAGCTTAACTAACTCTTTAACTAAAAATCCATTTTTAATTAAACTTAAAACACGTGTTAAAATATCTTTAATTAAGGGAAAACTCATAAAAAAAACTTGGTAAAATAGCTCCTTAAAGATTCTATGAATTTGACCCTTTTCATTTTAATCACCTTTAAAAGTAGTTTTCAAAAATTACATTTTGGTCACCAACCAAAATGTCTGATTTCCAAATCTTATTTTCCAAAATTGATTTCACCATTATCCTTAATATAGTTAATAATTATTTTATAATATTTTTCCTCAATTTTATCACCCTCAAAAATATTTAAACCAATTAAATCCCAAAACTGACCCGAAACTCTAATACCGGACCTTCGGACCAACCTTTATAACATCTAAGCCCAAAAACCAGGGTGTTACAGCTAGAAGCATGGAAGTTTTTGGAATGTGGGGGTCAAGCATACCTAGCCTATGCTATGAACCGAATATGAAGGAAGTGCGTGCCCAGGATATTCACACGGTTTGAGACTTTCCAAGAGTGTTTCCGAAAGAGTTGCTTGGTTTGCCACCGGCTAAGGAGATGGAGTTTTGCTTAGAGATGTATGCGAATACGGCTCCAGTATCCATTTCTCCGTATCATATAGCACCGAAGAAGTTGAAGGAGTTGAAGATGTAGTTGCAAGAGTTGTTGGATCGTGGGTTCATTCGTCCAAGTGTATCACCGTGGGGTGCACCGGTGCTGTTTGTGAAAAAGAAGGATGGCACGATGAGAATGTGCATAGATTATCGGCAACTGAATAAGTTGACGATCAAGAACAAGTATCCTTTTCCCAGGATTGATGATTTATTTAACCAATTTTGAGGTGCTATAGTGTTTTCCAAGATTGATCTACGGTTGGGGTATTATCAGTTGAAGGTAAAAGATAAGGATGTGTCGAATATAGCTTTTCGCACTCGCTATGGACATTACAAGTTCCTAATGATACCGTTTGGTTTGACAAATGCACCGATAGCGTTCATGGATATGGTGAATAGGGTGTTTCATGAATTCTTAGACCAATTCGTGGTAGTGTTCATCAATGACAATCTTGTGTACTCTCATACTGAGGAAGATCACGATCGACATCTCTGAATTACGTTGTAAGTTCTGTTGGACAACAAGTTTTATTCCAAGTTAAGTAATTGTGAGTTTTGGATCAAGCAGGTGGTTTTCCTTGGTCATGTTGTTTCAGCTGAGTGTATTCGCATGGATCTACAGAAAGTCGAGGCCATTGTGAATTGGAAGCCACCAAAATCTGTTTTATAAGTTCGTAGTTTTCTGGGGTTGGTAGGATATTACCGACGGTTTGTGGATGGGTTTTCGAAGATCGCTGCCCCTTTGACGAAGTTGTTGCAAAAGGATGTGAGTTTTGACTGGACGGAAGTTAGGCAACAAGCTTTTGATAAGCTGAAGGAGGCTTTGACACACGCTCTAATCTTGATTCAACTAGAGTCAGGGAAAGAGTTTGTTGTGTATAGTGATGCGTCCTACATGGGTTTGGAATGCGTGTTGATGCAGGAAGTAAGGGTTGCCGTCTATGCATCTAGGCAATTGAAGGTGCATGAGCGTAATTACCCTACGTACGATCTTGAGTTAGCTGCGGTGGTATTTGCCTTGAAGATTTGGCAACTCTATCTCTATGGTGAGAAGTGTGTTATTTACATTGATCACAAAAGTTTGAAATACTTGATGTCTCAAAAGGAGTTAAATCTTAGGCAGCAAAGGTGGTTGAAGCTGTTGAAGGATTATGAACCATTGAGACCGTCCAGGAAAAGCGAATATGGTAGCAGATGCTTTGAGTAGAAAGGTCACGGTAGAGCTAAGGGCAATGTTTGCGAGGTTGAGTGTGTCACGAGATGGCGGGTTGCTAGAGAAGTTGCAAGTGAAGCCTTCGATGTTGCAGATGATTATAGAGAAGCAATCGTATGATGATGCGTTGGTGCCGCATGTTAAGGATATCTTGGATGGGAATCAAACAGGTTTTGGTTTTAATGAGGACGAGGTTTTGTGCTTTAAGGGTCGAGTGGTGGTGCCGATGGATGAGGAGCTGAGACATACTATCTTAACCGAGGCACATTCGAGTCCTTTTTTGATGCATCCAGGGAGTACGAAGATGTATCAAGGCTTAAAGAAAGAATATTTCTGGGGTGGCTTGAAGAAGGATGTTGTAGAGTTTGTGGCTCGTTGTATAGTTTGCCAACGTGTTAAGGCAGAACACTAGTTTCCTTCGGGGTTGTTACAGTCATTAAGGGTTCCCGAGTTGAAATGGGAGAGGATCACCATGGATTTTGTGTTTGGGTTACCTTTGACGCCGTTAAAGAAGAATTTTGTTTGGTGATTGTGGATAGGTTTATGAAGTGTGAACATTTCCTGACTGTGCATACGACGTATACTCTGGATAAGTTGGCACATTTCCATTGTGTCTGATAGAGATCCATGTTTCACCGCAAGGTTTTGGGAATGTTTACATAGTGCCTTGGGTACACGGTTGAACTTCAGTACTTTGTATCATCCAAAGACGGATGGTCAGTCGAAACATGTTATCCAAGTGCTGGAGGATATGTTGCAGTGTTGTATCATAGATTTTCAAGGGTCGTGGGAGAAGCAGTTACCGTTGGTGGAGTTTTCTTATAATAACAGTTATGAAGCTAGTATCCAGATGGCGTCATATGAGGCTTTGTATGGTAGAAGATGTTGTACGCTGCTTTGTTGGGCAGAGGCAAGAGAGAAGTATGTTTCCTTGTTGGATATGTTGAAGGATACCAATAAGAAAGTGAAGCTTATTAGTGATCATTTGAGGGCAGCTTCAGATCGGTAAAAGTCCTACGCTGATTTGAAGCAGAGCGAAATTTAGTATTCAGTTGGTGATCGTATTTTTCTGAAGGTTTCACCCTGGAAAAAGGTGACGAGATTTGGGCGGAAGGGCAAGTTGATCCTTAGGTTCATTGGACCGTATGAGGTGTTAGAGCGTGTTGACCCTGTTATGTATAGTTGAGGTTATCGGCTGAGTTAGAAAAGATACATGTTGTTTTCCATGTGTCTATGTTACAGAGGTATAGATCGAATCCTTCGCATGTTATGTCTGTTGAGAAGATTGAGTTGAATCCGGACTTGACCTATGATGAGCAACCGATGAGGATACTGGATTCAAGTAGTAAAGTTCTCCACGGAAAGATGATAGAGTTAGTAAAGGTATTGTGGCGGCACTGCGGTGTAGAGGTCATTACAGGTCTTACTGTACCAGTACGGTACCTCAGGGTGTCAGTACGTGGGGACCTGTATAAGCTCAAATTATGAAAATTTTCCTTACCGTACCAATACGCCTGGTAACCGTATCGGTACGCGTAGTTATGAAATAGGTAGGGTTTCGGTACGCGAGTCATTGTTCTGGTACGGTCCTTAGCCACCAGAATCCAGACTTTTGAAATTATACAACCGTATCGATACGCTTGAGGACCATATCGGTATGCAAATGCTCTTCAGAACCGTATTGATACAGTGGACACTTGTACCGAAACACCGGACGTTATTTTAGTTGGAAATGTTGCTTGATGTTTGAATCTTTGCATTTTGGTCCTTGATTCTTATTTATGCAATTAAATGAGTTTGAATGATCTTTTTGAGTTGTGATTTAACTGAAGGCTTATAATATGACTAATTGAGGATCGGTAACCTTAATTTTGTGAAAGCTCGCATAAATATCATAAATTACATTTTAGTCCCTAGAATGTAGATTCGAGCAATTGAATGTCGAATTGACGCCCGATTGAGTTGAGATTTAATCATGACATGTACGCACACCCTAGGACCTAAAAATGCATCTAGATAAGATAAAATAAAAAATGGATCGGTTTGAATGTATTTTCATCAGGGTTTATTTTGGTAAACCCTAATGTAGCTCGCTCGATTCGGTCTTGCAACTAGACTGGGTTAATGGGATTACAAAAGTGGTGAATACCACTAGAAAAGTTTGGTCCTCATGCTTGGATGATGGTTTTTGGCCTATTCATACTACGTACAAAACTCCAATTGGGAAGTCATTCTATTAGTTGGTCTTTGGAAAATCCTGTCACTTGCTTGTTTAAGAACACAAAGCTATGTGGGCTTTGAAACAAGTGAATCTGGATTATGAGGCTGCGGGGAAGAAACGATTATTGGTTATCACTGAGTTGGAGGAAACTCATCGCAGTGCTTATGAAAATGCCTTTATTTACAATGACAAGAGTAAACGCTGGCATGACAAGATCATATCGCATCGACTATTTGAAGTTGGACAATTAATTTTGTTATTTAATTCACAGTTGAAGTTGCACCCAAGCAAATTGCGATCACGTTGGTCGGGACCTTTTAAAGTTGTGGAAGTCTTTCTACATGGTGAAGTCAAAATTAAAGATCGTAAAGAGGGGATCCCATTCAAAGCCAATGGACAAAGACTCAAGCTTTAGTTTGGTGACTTTGATTCTAAAAGTGTTGAGACCATTAAATTGGTCAATTTTTTTATGGTTTTCTTAAATTTATTTGATAGATGTAGATGTAGATGTAGATGTAGATTTAGTTTAGTTTTCTTTCCTTGTTTATTTTTAAGCTTTTCTTTCTTTTTCCAAAATAATTCTCCCATGTTTTGGTATGGAATCTTCTTTTCTTCCAAAGGATTGTACAGCAAAAGGGCAACACATGTTATGCATGACTTTGGGGGCATTTTGGGTAATTTAATTACACTGGTTTTTGAACCCAATCACAACCTTTGATTTGTAAGAGTGGGAGATGCATCGGACGGGTCTATTTTTGCGCCAAAATTAGAACCATCAAACCTTATCACATCAAATGATAACGATTGCGCCTTTTCATTTCCTTTTTTTCTTTCTTTTTTATTTAATAACCTTACATTCATTGACCTTCTTGACTAACATTCTTATCTGTTTACTTATTTGATTTCACGAAGCTCTATTTTTTTTTTTGGAAAGTTCTTCTTTTTCTTGTTTATTTACATCATCTCGTGGCAAAGACAAAAGCTGCTCGAAAAATCTCTATAGATACATTAGCTAAAGAAACGTAAGGTTTAGCTTCTAACCCCCAAGATGAAGAACCAGTTACACCAGTGGAGAAAATCGATTATGAGGTGTTTTAGACGATAATGGCAGAAGTTCGTTACAAAGAAGACATCCTCGAGCGAAATATACTTTCAGAACAAAGGATTGTGTTGCCTTAGGAAACGGAACCTAGAAAGTTGATTCACCAGACCATCAAACTTCACAAATGGAGCACCTTTTGCACTCATCCAGGAAATTATAGCTCTTCTCTAGTAAGGGAAATCTACTCTAACCTTTACGAGCCATCACTAAAGTTGGTTTTTGTGAGGGGAAGTTCTATATCATGGAGTGTTGCTTCAATGAATAATGTGTTGAAGACAATTGTGAAAACTAATTACTATTATATGTTTGTGAAATAGTTTAATGAAGCGAAACTTGATCTGCTGGTTAGGGATTTGTGTGTTGCAGATGCATTTTGGTCGGGGACCAATGTGGGAAATTATACAATGTACAGGAAGTTACAAACTTTGTCTGGAAAGATTTGGTTCCAATTTGTCAATTCCAAGTTAATACCATCAAATCATAGCACCACAGTCTCATTGGATTGAATGTGTCTGATACATTCGGTTGTCATAGGAAAGAAGATAGACATGGGTTATCCACAAGGAGATTGTTGAATTTTCCAAGAAGAAGAAGGGGATTTTGGTGTTTCCATAATTAATTATGCAATTGTGCAATCTGAAGAGGGATCAAGCCCTTGAAAATGAAGAGATGACGGCCAATAAGGGGCCACTTAATGAGGTCTCCATCGAGAGAATGGTGAGAAACACCAAAGTTCCTACACCCAAGTTGAGCACTGTAACAAGACAAGACAAAGGGAAGGCTAAGGTGGAATTTACTGTTGAGGACATCCCTCAGGACAACTGCATTTGAGGACAAAATCGATGCTATCACAAGAACACTGGGGAAAGTTGCAGCCACAATACAAACTCTTGACCTTGCACAGAACTTGTTCTATGCATATGTCAAAACATGGTAAAAATCTGCCCTCGCTGCAATGAGTAGATCAGTCCCAGTCACTTTACCAAAATTACCATCAATCATCCACATCTATAACTTTTCCTCTGATGCGCCCAAAAAAGAGGCCCCAGCTAAATCTGTTAATTCTCCCAAGAATATGAGTGAGGCTAAGGATACACTAAAAGAGGAAGCATCGAACAAAATTTTTAAAGACTACCTTTTTTATTTAAATGTCACAACGAAACAAGACAAGGGGAAGGCTAAGGTGGAATCTGATGTCGAGGACATCCTTTAGGATAAGGAAGAATGGCTAAAGGTTCTAGCAATTGAGGACAAAATCGATGTTATCACAAGCACTTCAGGGAAAGCTGCAGCCATAATACAAACTCTTGACCTTGCACAAACTTATTCTATGCATATGTCAAAACATGGCATAAATCTGCCCCCACTGTAATGAGTATAGCAGTCCTAGTCACTTTAACAGAATTCCCATCAATCATCCGCGGCTATGAATTTTCCTCTAATGCACCCACAAGAAAGGCCCCAGCTAAATCTATTAATTCTCCCGAGAATGTGAGTGAGGCTGAGGATACACCAAAATCAGAAGCATCGAGCAAGATCATTAAAGACTACCTCTTTGGTTTGAATGTCAAAATAGAAGCTGATGAAACCCCTACCTTTCCAAAAAAAGAAGTTCTTGTGGAAGATGTCGATGAAGATGAAGACGAGAGTATCCAAGTAAAGAAGACTGATTTTGAAGAAGTTATTACTAAAGAAAAGTTTGTTGCATCCAAGTTTGTGGATGCAACATGTGAAGGACTAAAGCCTGAGCGAGATATAGCGAGACTGAAGTAAGTGATTATTACAATGGAAGAACGAGAGGGTAATCCTCTTGCAATGGTGGTCTACAAAGCACCACCCCAACTCATCCCTACTGTAGTGATGGCGATTATGCCGAGAAAAAAGAAGAGCCTGAAAATAAGGAGGATGATGCTCTTTACAAAAAAAGGAAGAAGCGTAAGTGCGCCAAATCAAAGGACAAGCAGAAAAAGAAGCGCAATGAGGGGAAGAGGAGCAAGAAGAAGAAGCGTCACTCCACCTTCTCCACTCAAGAGCAATGATGGGCCGAGTTGGTGTTTAAATTCTATAGGCATGCATACTATGTAGTGAAATTTTGTTTTTGATTAACTGTATTGTCATTACATCTACATTATCATTGTAACTACATTTACTTTTATTGTCATTACATTCATCCTTGTCATTGCATTCTGTTTTGCACTAGGGACAATGCAATCTTTAAGTTTGGAGGTATACACTCGGGAGTTGAAATGCACCCCCATTTCAAAAAGAATTAAGCAAAAGCTAAGTTATTTTTGTGTTGAAAATCTTTTTCTTACATTCGATGCTTAAATATTGAATCATTCTAATTATTGATGATTTGATTGGATATATATGTTGGATGATTGCATTATAATTCGCATGAATAAATTTGCTTGTTTGAGTAAAGGATATCTAGCATCATCTCTTTGATTTTGGATAAATTCTACCTTGTCCAGCTTTTGCTATATGAGATATTAGTACTTATTAAGTATAAATAAATGCATTCCAATGTGAGTGCAATAAAATAGTAGCTTAAGAGGGAGCACTCCAATGCATCCGTTAGAAAATGAATATGGCCAAAGGCTATAGCTGCATGCGTATATGCTGAGGCAATAAAGTACTTCCTGGGGTTCGTTGTACAACATCTTACTTCTCAAGGTCAAGGGTGCATTCATTGTTCGATAGCTCTAGCTACAAATATAATCAACAATAATAATATTACAATATATATTATATGTTTGTGGTTATGTGTTAAATAAATGTTGTTTAGTGGAAAGAATTTGAGATTATAGGCATGATGTTATGTATTGTTGAAATGCTTGTTCATGTATCTATATTTGAGTTGTGATGCAATCCTCTATCCTGTCGATGCAGTTGATTCAGTTTTGATTGGAATGATTCACGTAGCTAGAATGTTCTTAAACTTTTGCTATACTTGCTATTTTCAATTTCACTTTAGGACAAGTAAAAACTCAAGTTTGGGGGTGTGATAGTTCTCTAAAGAGCACGTATTTCCCCTTCATTTACAGATTATTTTGTTCCCCACAATAATGTTTCATGCATCCATTTCTGCATTTCATGTTTATTATTTGCATTTTGTTTAACTCAAGTCATATTCACTATTGTTAAACAATTTTCTGCCTTTTTGTTGTTTTGTCGCTGCATTACTAATTTCTATGCAGAGGAAGTTTCATCACTAAAGTCAGTTCAACACTTATGTAACAAACTGTCAGACTACCAAGGATAAGGACAAATCTGCTAGTTGGATTTTCTATTACAACAAATTTTGTACGGTAGACTGTCACACAAATCACCTGAAGGACAAGTGTCCTTACCTCGGTAGCCTATAAAATGATACTTTTGGAGGAGAGAGAAACACCACTCACGTGATTATCATTTCTATCATCTTTAACCTTTCGAAGCTCTCCTCTCATGGCGGCTTAAGCTTCTTTTTGGGGAACCAAGGTGAGACGAGGTAGAAACCTTGAGGAATCAAAGATCCATGTGCTGGAACGAAGGAGGAATATGTTTATCTTCTTTAAATCTTTCTAGAAATAGATGTTTATCAAAGCTCTATTACATTTCTTGTGTTAATTGACGATTGTTTACCTTTTTAGATGTGTTATGAACTTGTTTAAACTTGGATTTTAAGTTCAATATAATCTTATTAGCTTTCTTCTTATTTCAATTATTGGATTTGAGCTTTGTTTGCATGAGAGTGTTTGACATCATCACTAACATTGAGAGATGTAGTGACATTTCATATTAACAAGTCATTACAACAAGAGTTGAATAAGGATGCAATGAGATTTGATCCACTTGTTCGAGGATGTATAGTTTTGACAAACAACGAGAGTATTGGTTAATCTACTTATTTGAGTCATCGATTGAGATTTGAATGAAAGCCAGTAATTAAGCTTATTATTTTATTTTTCAAATGAACAATCATATGTTATTTCCTTGTTGCACATGGTAATTTGCTAAGATGAGCCAAGGGGATCCAGATCTTGACTTGATATCTCTTTCACCTTCATTGAATTGTTTCCTTTTGCTTTCGCAATAGATCTTTTGCTTTCGCAATAGATCTTATATTGAATCCTTTATTTTTTTCATTATAACCAAAATTACACTCACTACCTTTTTATTTTCATAATTGCTTGCAGTGACATAAAAATACAACTGAATACCTATCCTCATGGGATCGATATCTAACAGGATCTATTTGTTAACTATAATTGCATCGGCAATGTACGCTTTCACAATTCGTGTGACGATTATTCTCCGATCATTTTTCTATAGGAAAAGAGAAGAAAGCTTGTGTAGGGAGGGAATCAACGACTGTTACTGAGAAAAAAGACTTCTTCAGAGTGTGTCATTGATGCTACCGAAGCAATTTCTATAACCCTTTCACTTTTGTAATCTCAAAGGACCTTAGGGACAATCTAGAGTTTTCTTCCATGTAGTGATCTTACTCATAAGGTGGCTGAAGTTTCTATCTTATCAGGTATGTGTATATATGTATACATGATTCTATATGTCTCTGTATTTTTCTTTGACGCGCGAAGCCTAAACATGGCTTTCTTTGACAACCACAACTCCTTGGACTAAATCGGCAAGTGGTAAGAATGGTGAACCATGACCATCCTCAAGTTTTCAGAGCAACAAGTATCTCGATACCACGAGGGAGGCTTTCCAAGCATCAGGCCTAATAACTAAAGCAGTGGGGTTGCTTCATAAGGCCAACAAGGAGGTGAACATTGTCTTTTCCCAATTTTTTGAGAAGGGGCAACACTACAAGAGGGAGGCTGCAACTAAGGTTGTAGAGCTCTCGACATCCAATGCTGAAGTTGAGGCCTTAGAGAAAGATATGGTTGAGCTCATGCAAAAGCTAGATGAGGCTCAAAAATTGGCCAATGTGTTGTAGAAGGCTCTTGATGCTAATGTTGAGGCAATCACATCATACCATAGTATGTCGAGATCGCAAATTACCTAGTGATGAAGACGCTACCACATCACTTGTCTAGGGCAGAAAGAGAAAATAAAAAGCGATGCCAAATATTACATATGGGAAGATCCATACCTATGGAAGATAGGGGCTGATCAAATCATCCGCCGATGTGTACACCAATATGAGGCTCATTCAATCCTCCAATTTTGCCACACCGACAATTGTGGAGGACACTTCACTTCATAGAGGACGACTCACAAGGTACTAAAGAGTGGATTTTATTGGCCCACTTTATTCCGAGATACATACATGTTCTGCAAATCTTGTGAGAAGTGCCAAAGGACAGGTAATGTAGGATGTCAAACTCAAATGCCACAAACACCAATTTTATTCTGTGAAATCTTCAATGTTTGGGGTATAGATTTTATGGGTCATTTTCCTTCCTCATTCAATAATACCTATATACTTTTGGCCATCGATTATTACAATTACAAGAACTTGAAGAAATCCGCAATGATGCCTACAACAATGCAACTATCTACAAGGAGAAAACAAATACCTTCCAAGATCAAATGATTTCTAGAAAAAATATTCAAAATTGGGAAAAAAGTTTTACTTTACAAATCTCGATTGAAATTATTTTTAGGAAAGTTAAAATCTAGGTGGGAAGGACCCTTTGTTGTCACTGACATATTCGCTAATGTCCAGTTGAGATACAAGACATGTATACAACAAGGTCTTCAAGGTAAATGTACATCGATTGAAACCATTTTATGAAGGATTCGTTGAGAGAAATAAAGAAACGACCGAGTTGGAAGAATCGCACTATGAAGATTAAAGGGAGTTACATCTAGCCAAAGGCGTTAAAGAAAGGTGCTTCTTGGAGGATCCCATATTTTTATTACGATGATGTCCTTAGTTTAAGTTTTTATACATTTTAATTTCATTAATTAATGCAACTTTTATTTCTTAGGTACAGGGGACAGAAACACTCTGGAAATAAGGCGTGCCCACGCCCACTGAAACTGAACCAAGCAGAAACACTTGAAGAATAAGGCGCGCCCATGCTACAAAAATTTCATGAAAATTTTTGGAGGGAATTTTTACCACCGGTGAAAAAAGAAAAAAATGGTGAAAATTTTTAGCTCCCCTTCCTACAAGATAGATGCTGAAAATTAAAAAAAAAAGAGGGAAAGGTTTGCTTTAATTTAAAAGTCTATCATCTTTAAGTCTTTCAATCCAATCAAAACTTTCCATCTTTCACCTTTCTTGTTTTCCAAGAATTTGAGATTCTTTATAAAGAGATATAACCTATTCACTTTTCATCTACTATCTGCTTTCATAAATTCACCCTTGTTCTTGTTCTACAAGAAAAAGGATTTATCTTTCTCTTTTCTTAAGGATCTTCCAAACACCAAAGGAAATCTCACCAAGAAATCATTCAAGCATGCCAAGAACGAAGAGTTAAGCAAGGAGGGATGGAGGAAGATACCTCGAACAGCCACCGCCGGTCGAAGAGCAATCCAAGCAACCGCTGGTTTGTGCCTCATCCTCTCGTACTCGCAACCGCTGCCGCACGCAGCCCCTCCAATCAATGCTGCCCATGTCGACAAACTTACATTCACATTATCGAAACACAAGAAAAGGTTAGCCGACAAACAAAAAAGAACCATTCAAGACTATAAGTACATTCATCATGAAACTCTTTCTAGGCTTGGATTGTTAGAGAAGGTAAGAAATTATTTTCATGCAATTGGTTGGATGAACTACATGACTATTACCTTTTCGATTTATGCCAAATTGTTATGGGAATTTTATGCTACCTTTGAGTTTAAGGATGAGGGGTGTGTTGATTTAAATTCTCCTAATCTTATTAAATTCCAATTGATGAACAAACATTTTTCTTTATCCATTACGGAATTTAATCTTGCCATGGGCTTTATTTCTAACGACTATGCACTATCTAATGACTATGTATCGAGCTTGTGTGACTATAGTACAGATTTTGAGCCCGCAATCTTCTTCAAAAAATGGTCAAAGAACACCTCGGGGTATAATCCAAGCCACTTGAAAGATCATAAACTCAAAATCCGGCGCTAAAATACATCCACCAATTCCTAGCATATTCATTCTTTGGTAGAGTGAACTCGGCAAGCATATTAAACAAAGTCGAATTTTTCTTTCTTTGGTACATGGTAAAGGGGAGAAAAGTAAACCTCAGCTATTTGTTCGCGCAACAACTTGCTGCCGTAGAAAATCATAAAAGCAAGCCCTTGATCCTTGGTTCTTATATTTGTTATTTAGCCTTCAAAGACGGCTTGCTTGCCGCAAATACTAACCTACAGGTAGTGAGACAAATGGAACCAATCGACATCAGTTGCTTACAAACAATGAAGATTCTCGATAAGGATGCAAGGGGGAACTTTGTCATGAAGTCGCCTTATGAACCATAGAGGAAGCCTTCTCTTCGCAAGCCATCACCTCTGAGCAACATATAGCTCACTTGGAATATCGGATGCAACGAGTAGAGGCGAACCAAAGGGAATTCTTCAAGCACATGGAGTTCGACCCTCCATACCCCTACACCCTTAACTGCCGCATGCCGCATGAGGGAGCACTCTTCTCCCTTAACTTTTTATTTGCATACTTTTATTTTCTTCATGTAGGTTAGGGAACATTGAGGACAATGTTAGGTTTAAGTGGGTGGGGGGTTTAATTTGATGTGATAAATTTGTGCTAGAACCATGGGATTTAATTATGTGAAATTGCATGCCTCTTGATGAATTTGAGTATTACTTTCACATGAAAATTTTTCTTGAACTTAACATGTTTTTGAGAAAATTTGATCCCTAGGTAAAGATGAGATTGATATGGGAAGTAAAATAGGATTAATAAGATCTTGTTAGACTTGCAAATCTTTCTCATATTAGTTGATTTGATAGTCTGATGGATTAAAATTGGAGACAACAAACCACTTTGTGAGACTTGAACCTTAACAAGCATATATCTTTGTGCTTTATATTTTTCTTCATTGAATTACTGTCAAGCATGATTAGATTACTTCTAGAACTTACGATGTTATGCACGTTGAGACCACATAGGATCAAATTACTTGAGATGATTAAGGCACCTAGGTATGAACCTTGATCCAAAAAGCCTACCTTGGTAAATATGACATTAGAGAACCACTTTTGAGCCTAAGCCTTTTGTTTGGAAATTAACCACATTACAAGCCTAATTCCCTTTCGTTGATTTCCCCAATTTGCACCTGAAATTGAAGAACTACATACTTTCTTTAAGAAAGAAAAATTAAGAAAAATAAAAAGAAAATGGAGAAAATCTTGAAAAACAAGGAACATAAATCAAAAAGGAAATTGTCTTGTTTATTCAAAAAGAAAATTCAAAAGAAAAGACAAGAAGTGTGAAAAAAGATTGAATCCTTGTTTCTCCCAAAATTAAATTTGTGCAAAAGCTTGATACAAAAAAAAGAGGAGAGTGATGATCTTCGATTCAAAAAGCCTAAAAGTCTTTCTCATCACACCTTGTCCTAAGCATCGTTACAACCAAATTCAAAGCCCTTTTGATCTTGTAATTCGATCCAACTAGTGGTGGAGATGTGATATATTTGCAAGCCTATGCTAAGTATCTTTTCATGATTTGACTTGAGTGTTGTTGACCCTTAAACACTTCGAGCGATATTGAATGAATCTTTTGTAAGGGTGTTTGATTTTATTCATCTTGACTTCATGATAATTAATTGGGATATTATTTGCTTGTGCTAATTTTCAAATCATGATTTATTACTTCTCTTATCTTTTCTTCGTTACCAAAGGGACCTTAAATCTTGAATTTCAATATGCTTGAGGACAAGCATAATCTAAGTGTGGGGGTATATGATAAGTCATTAAATTTTTATTTTTTCATATATTAAATCATATGTTTTAGCACATTAATCTATCTTAAATCTCTTAATTCGGTTCCTATTTGGTTTTGCAGGTGTTTTTGGGCCTTAACGATGTTTTATACGTAAAAATTGAGTTTTAACACCATTTTGGCAACATTGGGAAATCCTGCGCACAAAACTAGTAGCACTTGCAAAACAAGGCATGGGCACGGCGCAAGATAGACTTTTTGACTTGGAGGACAAGCAATCCTACTACAAGTGGACTTATACTTTTACCATAATTGGAGTTGTTTAGGATTGTTGCATTTAATGTAAAGTTCCCATTTATTTTCCCTATAAATAGAGATCAAAGGGTGAAGAGAAATCAATCAAAAAGTAGTCAAAACCCTCACCCTCTTCTTATATCGGCGCTAACCACTATGAGCGGCTAACTCTCCCTTTTTCTAGTTAAGTGTAGTTACAAGGATATTATTTCAAGTTTTTAGTGAGATTTCTTGTTCCCAAATTATCTTCATCTTTATTCAAGTATTTTTGCATCTTTTGAGCTTTATCTTCATGTGTATGTTTGGTTAAATATATGCTACAACCAATTCAATGGTATTTGATACAAGTGGTAAAGAAATTGGGGTTCGATTTCTAAAGGTACGAATTCATGTTCTTAATAAGTTAACGAGTTCATGCTTAGGAAGAAACTCTTGAGATTATTAATGCTATTTGATAGATTGCAATTCTTTAGTGGTATCTAGGAATTTAATCTTGGTAATAAGAGTTAATCTTTAATGGTATTTAATTGATTATCTAACTTAGAAGAGATTGGGTTATTTGGTGGTATTTATCTAATCTAAAACTAAGCTATTTGATGTTGATGTTGATTTATCTTTTGTGGGTCAATGATCTAAATTCTTGGTTTAATATTCCAAGTTCTACCTTGACTAGATTTCCAATTTATAGTGAATTCTTCCTTACTTCAATTGCTTTCTTCAATTCAAACCACAAACTACCCCCTTTAGTTAAATTGCTTCACTTGTGAATTTAATTTCTTAACCGCTCCCTGTGGGATCAACCCTACTTGCCGCTACTACAATCCAAAGAACAAGTGGTTTTTTGTATAATATTCAAGGTTCAAGACCTTTTCGAGGATACACCTCGTACACATGGAATGAATTACTAGCAAATACACGCGAGATACTCGATGCATTGTATCTTGGCATCCTCTGTTGGTGGGATGGGCTTCCAGGTTCCCGTTTTGAGGCATAGATTCTTCAAGAAGGTTTTCATGGGGATGCTATCTCACCACTCCCTCAGTTGTGTGTTGTGAGAAGTTGATATCCTATCTTCTCTACTTCCTTTTAGTTAAACTCTAAAAGGAAAGGTTTTCATGGCAACTGTAGCATCCCCATGTCCATCATTGTCGTTAATCGCATCACTAACATCGCTGGTCATAAAGATATGGCATGCTGGAAGTGACACTGATTGGTGAATAATAGTCACACGAACTGTGCAAGCGTACACTATCGATGCAAGTATAGTTAAAAGTAGATCTTGTTAGATATCAATCCCACGAGGATAGGTATTCAGTTGTATTCTTATGTCACCTCAAGCAATTATAAAAATAAAAAGATAGTGAGTGTAATTGTGGATATAAAGGAAAAATAAAGGAATAAATATAAGATCGATTGTGAAAGCAAAAAGAAACAATCTAATGAAGGTAAAAGAGATGTCAAGTCAAGATCTAGATCCCCTCGGCTCAACTTGGCAGATTACCATGTGCAACAACGAAATAACATACGATGGTTCATTTGACAAATAAAATAATAAGCTTTCTTACTGGATTCCATTCGAATCTCAATCGATGACTCAAATATGTAGATTAAGCACAACTCTCGTTGTTCGTCAAAACTACACATCCCCGAACAAGTGGATCAACTCACGTTGCATCCTCATTCAACTCTCGTTGTAATGGCTTGTTAATCTGAACTAACATTGCATCTCTCAATGTCAGTGGTGATGTTAAACACTCTCATGTAAACAAAGATCAAATCCAACAATTGAAATTAGAAGAAAGCTAATAAAATTATATTGAACTTAAAATCCAAGTTTAAACAAGTTCATAACGCAGCTAAAAAGGTAAACCATCATCAATTAACAAAAGAAATATAATAGAGCTTCGATAAACATCCATTTCTAGAAAGATTTAAAGAAGATAGACATATTCCTCCTTCGTTCCAGTACATGGATCTTTTATTCCTCAAAGGTTTCTGCCTTCTCTCGCCTTGGTTCTCTAGAAAGGAACCTTATGGTTCCATGGGAGGAGAGTTTCAAAAGGTTGAAGATGATAGAAATGATAATCGCGTGAGTGGTATTTATCTCTCCCCTAAAAGTATCATTTTATAGGATATCAAGGTTTGGACACTTGTCCTGCAGGTGATTTGTGTGACAGCTTGCCGTACAAAATTTATTGTAACAAAAAATCCAGCTGACAAATTCGTCTTTATCCTTGGCAATGTGGATAGCTGGCTGTTGCAGTGTCTAACTGGCTTCAGTGATGAAACTTCCTCTATAGGTACATTACTAATACAACGACAAAATAGATAAAAGGCAGAAATTGTATAACAAGAGCGAATATAACTTTAGTTAAACAAAATGCAAATAATAAACATGAAATGCAAAAATGGTTGCATAAAACACTATTGTGGGGACAAAATAATCCATAATGAAAGAGGAAATACATTCTCTTTCAAGAGCTATCACACCCTCAAACTTGAGTTTGTCCTCAAGTAAAATTGAAAGCAGCAAGGTATAGCAAAAGTTTAAGGACATTCTAGTTGCTTGAATCATTCCAACCTGTAGACTCTCTAAGTGAATACTGGCAAAAGGGGCAAAAGATATGTGTTGGAAAAATATAAAATAGTGCCAAGATAAGTCTTTTGCTTGCAAGTATACACGGTCTGCAACTAATACAGCTGGTAAGCTGAGTATTGATCCCACAGAGATTGACTTGGAATTCATTGCTTTGATTGTTACTTGCTTTAAGAAAAAGTTGATTTGTTTTGAAGTTGGTTTTGGAAATAATTGAAAAGAAAATAAATAAAAGCAAAGTAAAGACGTTGGCAAGGAAGGTGCTTTAATGAATGATGAGCGTTGGCAGGGAATGCCTGGTTTTCATGCTATTCATAACGTGCCAGCTTTTAATAACAACTTGTCTTGGCATTGTTTGCCTAGAAAATTCAAAATTAGCAAAGCCTCTCTCGATGGTCATTTCCCTAAATTGATCATGTAAAAACCCCTATATCTCTATATTGCATGCTTTTAAATAAACCAATTTGATTAAGATCCAATCTATACTCCTAAGGGGTAGATTTCACTCCCGAAGTAAGTTCATCTACTTGAACGACTTCTCTCGAAGCTTCTCTCCTTAGTATTCAACAACTTGATCGTTTCCACCCCAAGTCTATTAAGATATTGAAGAGCAATAGGCCAACAATGTCAGCTCTCGCTTGGTATAGTATTTAGAAAGCATTAAAGTATGCCGAATAGATAAAACATTGCCAAGATAGATTTATTATTAAAAACTAAAACATAAAATAGCGTTCAACTCAAACATCCCCCACCAACTATGAAATTAGTTCATGGTGAGGGACTTAACAAAAATACCACAAACGTTTCCCAAGTACATCATCTTTTAAAACAAAATAAAATAACTTGAAAGAGAAAATGGGCTAGAAGGGGTCTCTCGATGCAGCCCTTTAAGATCTAGGCTTCTCGGCCAAGCTGGTTGAACCACCCTTCCAAGGTGCAGTCAGTTGTCAATCGTTGCACACCAACTCCTCACTCCAATTGTCTATCAACTCCTTTTTTTCAAAGTCTCCTCGGTTGGTGTTTAAATAGGCGTGCAAGGGATTTGATGAGCTCCTCATTTGAATTTTAAATGCTGAAGAGATAAGATATAATCATCTTATCCAAGTTTGAATGAGAGCTGATCAGGCTAGGGCTGACGTCATACTGCCGACGCTGCCTTGGCATCCAAGCTTGGCATGAATCTGCCAACCAGTCTTGGCACCATCTTATCCGTTATTTTTTCGAAGATTGATCCAATTGCTATCTTTTCGAAGACCGATCGTGTCCTATTTTTTGGGGTCCAACATCTTCTTGGCATGGCATCAAGTTCACTTCTCTGTCAGCCGATGCTTGGCATTGTCCAGTCTATCTGTGCCAACAGCACCCGGCATTTTCTTCGGCATTCCTTCCTGTGTTGCTTTTCTGGGCCAAATCCTATGCCAAACCTACAAAACTATCAACAAAACAACCCTTCACACTGGCATAGATAGAATTCTAAACTCCTTATGCAAATGCATGGTTTTAACATCCTAACGCAACTAAATGTACCTAAAAACAAGCAAAAGCATTGTAAGATTGGCATTAAAAATAGTACTTTTGGAGAGGTAACACACCCCCAAACCTAACTCATTGCTTGTCCTCAAGTAATGTAAACAAAATAAAAACAAAAACTGTGAAAATGTTACCTCGACAAAATTTTGGTTGAATGCCAACACATACTGGCAAGCAGAATTTGGCTCTATCTCTGTCCTCAGTATCTCATTGCAGTAATGCCAAGCATATAGTAATTTAAGTGCAGCAATATAACTCTAGTCTAAGTTCATGAAGAGTGCATAATGTGTAGGCAATATGCATCAAGTATCCTTTCACTCCCTTAGTCAATTTTACTACCTAAACTCAGATTCTTTTTTTCATTTTTTTCTTTGACAAGGGTTTCTGTTGGCATTAATTTAATCTTGCTTCGTGACACTATTTAGCGTGAGAGATAAGAGGGAGCATACCACGAATCCTCACCTTAATCTAGACATCACTAGGCTTTCTCTTCAACTCATACTGTAAGGTTTTGGACTTGATAACTAAGAGGGAGCAAACCACGAAGCCCCAAGTAGCTTATTATCCCTAAGTAGAGGAGAGTTCATTTTTTATTGCCCTGGCAGAACATTGTTGCCTTATTATTTTCTTTTACCCTGGCATCATTTTTTTTAAATCTAAGCATAGTTTCAAAAGGTCTAAGTTTGCTAAGGAACTAGATACATACTACGTGTTAAATGTAAGTTCAATTCCCTAAACTAGAGATTAATTGCCAAGCTAACCTAGCACATTACTTTGCTGGCATGGCATGACAACTAAAGATTAAAATTTCCTCATTGGACAGACACCTAGATCAAATTAAACTTGCCTAACAAATGTTAACATTTTTCAAAATTAAAGCGAGGCAAAATTTTCTTTTTCTTTTTTAGTGGTTTGGTATGCATCTATCCTAAATGACCTAAATGGCATGGCAACAGAATTTAAACATGAAATGTATGGCATGGCATAAATGTGAGGAAACGCACACCCCCAAACCCAAGATGTGCATTGTCCTCAATGCATGAAACAACACATATATACAAGAAAAACATAAAACATAAAAATGCATGATCATGTAAATGCAATGAAATGTAAAGGAGTTTAGATAGAAGGGGACTCCCATTCAGAGACTGTTTCTCGTGCGGCACGGGTCTTTCTTCTCACGAATGGCCCACGATCAAGGGCCATGTGCTTCTTTCTTTTCAGGCTTGGTTTTGAAGCGGCAGTGGAGGCTCCAACTTCCTCTTTTTCTTGGCAGGCTCCGATGCGGCAGGTGCATCGGTGTCACTGGTGATTTGGCTTTGGCAGACTTGGCTTTGGTTTTCTTTGATTCAGATGAAGAATCAGAATTGGCATACTCGACTTGAACTGGAGACAATGGGAATGTGGCATCAGATGGGGCATGAACTGGACTAGCTGGCATGGCATTATCGCTGGCAGGGGGCTTAGTAGGAAAGTCTGGAAATTTTGGCACAAAATCAATTGATAATTTTGTAAGAGCCTCCTTGATTACAACATCCCTGGCCTGGATGTGATGTCGCATCTTGACATTGAGCTCCTCAGCTTTTTCTAGCATTTGAAGAATGATCACCTGGAGATGGTGAATTTGGGACAGCATTTCCATTGAACTGTGTGGCATGGTTTCTGGCATGGTTGTTGGCTCGGCCTTTGACATTTTTGGCCTTGGCGTGGGTGTCTTTTCCTTCCTCTTGCCCTTGTCTTTTGGCTCGGCAGCAACGAGATTTCTCCATATAACAGCTGTAATTGTTGTTCCCTTATTGTTTGTCCCTTATCTGTATCAAGCTTTGGCATACCATGGAGCATGCAAATGTTAGAAATCAACAAAGGAAAGAACAAACTGCCATTACCTTTCGATGCGCACTTGTAAGTTTCCTCAATAATAAGCTTACTAACATTGATCTTGCACCTCATAACAATGGAGTGCAACAGGATCATCCTCTCTTTCGACACAGTCTCATTATAGGATATAAGCATCAAATTCGCCTTCACAAAGTGATTTCAACCTCTCTATTGGGGTTTCAATGCCAACCTCTTCACCATTAGGTGCCCTTTGGATGACACTATCCATGCTGTGCCAGGCTCACACAGATCTGCCAGCAGCCTCTTTCTCTTGGCAGCATTCATCGAGTTAGCATACTCAAAATACTCATCCCCTGCACTGTTCAACTCAAATATATCGTTAGTATACCCTTCATCAAAATGTACACACTTGCCTCTAATCATCAAGAAGGGCGAATCCTTGGTCACAAGATGCGCGTAGAATTCTTGGACAATGGTGGCATAAATCTCCCCTTTTTGCTAGCAGAACCGAGTCCATTTGTGCAAGTTAATCGTAGACATGACTTCTGGAGGGAAGCCATTGGTTGCCTCTGTTTTGAACTCGAAGTGCTTCTCGTAGCAAAAACTTCTCGAGGCAAAGTTGGTTTCAAACTTTTTCTGAATCTCCTCGTTAAAGAATCGCTTAAAAGGGGTGGAGGAAGAAGCCATTGAAAATCGTTGAGGGAATTTGAGACGGTGTTAAACAAGATGAAGGAAAAGACGATTAGAAATTTTTGGTACTTGCTTGAAAAGAAAAATAAAAAGTGAGAGAGATATTTTGTTTATTTAACCGGTTAGGGTGAGAAAGTGAAAAGTTTGAATCAGTTGAGTGTTTTAATGGGAGTAGTAATTAGGGATAATGATGAAAAAATAAAAAGAATTAATTTAAAAGGGGTGAAGTGATAAGGTGATATGATAGGGTAAGGATTGGAGTGATAAGGTAATTGATTTGAATTTAAATTTCAACCCAAATTTGGGCGGCTAGGGTTTAAGGTTAAAAGAAAAATACTCTCTCTTATTGAATGGGCCGGTCAAGCTAGGGTTCCTCTCATCCTTCCATATTTAACATCGCCGCATGCCAAGCTGTTCTGGCACTGTGCCTGGCAGATTTCTCTATTGGGACATCTGCTCCTACCAATAATCCTGGCATCGTTTCTGGCATTGCTCCTAACATCGTTCCTGGCATGGTTTATGGCATATTGATTCTGTATAACTCAAAAGAAAACCTTTCAACGCGGTAAAGGAATAAAAACCTATCTTCAAATTCTTAATGTCCATAGCTCCATGAGCATAGGGCTTCACAACTTCAAAAGGGCCCATCCATCTTGATCTTAGTTTTCCTGGAAACAATTTAAGTCATGAGTTAAATAACAAAACACGTTGGCCTACCTCAAACTGTCTTGGCATTATCCTACTGTCATGCCAGCATTTTGCCTTTTCCTTATAGATCATGGCGTTCTCATAGGATTGTGTTTTGAATTCCTCCAACTCATTTAGGTCTAGTAACCTCTTTTCTCCAGCAGCTCTTCATACCATGCCAAGTGTTCTGATGGCCCAATAGGCTTTATGTTCAAGCTCCACTGGTAGATGGCATGGTTTCCCAAAAACAAGTCTAAACGATGAAATACCCAAAGGAGTTTTGAATGCCGTTCTGTAAGCCCACAAGGACTCATCTAATCTCAATGACCAGTCTTTCCTTGATGGATTCACAATTTTCTCTAAAATATTCTTAATCTCCTTGTTTGAAATCTCGGCTTGCCCATTCGTTTATGGATGATATGCCGTGGCAATTCTCTGCTGTATACCATACCTGCAAAAAGCTTTAGAGATTAGACTACATTTAAAATGGGTGCCCTCATCGTGAATAATCACTCTAGGGGCGCCAAATCTAGTAAAGATGTGCTTATATAAGAACTTGGCAACGGCCTTGGCATCATTTATTGGCAGAGCAATAACTTCTACCCACTTAGATACGTAGTCAGCAGACACAAGAATGTATACATTACCAAATAAGGGTGGAAAAGGACCCATGAAGTCTATCCCCCATACATCAAATAAATCCACAAGCATAATGTTTTGGAGCGGTAGTTGATGTCTGCCAGAGATGTTCCCTGTCCGTTGGCATCAATCACATGCCTTGGCATACTCGTGGGTATCCTTATATAGTGTGGGCCATCCTAACTGTAGCACCTTGGCAGCAGTCTTTACCCCAGCAAAGGGACCTCCATACGGTGCGGCATGGCATAGATGCAATATGTTGTGCTGTTCTTCCTTGGGCACACACCGGCGGATCACTTGGTCGGCACACTGCTTGAACAAAATTGGCTCGTCCCAATAGTATTGCCTAACTTCCCACAAGAACCTTTTCTTGGCATTGTACGCCAAGTTTGGTGGTAGAATGTTACTTACCAGGTATTTGACAATGTCGGCATACCATGACATGGTATTAACAACAAGCAAAAACTCGTCAGGGAAATCATCTCTTATAAAATTAGTCTTACCATCTTCAAGATGATGCTCTAAACGTGAGAGATGGTCAGCTAATGGGTTTTCAATACCCTTTTTGTCTCGGATCTCAAGGTTGAATTCTTGAAGTAGGAGCGTCCACCGGATTAGTTTGGGATTGGCATCCTTCTTTGCCAGGAGATACTTCAATGCCGAATGATCTAAAAAACCACAACTTTGTTACCAATTAAATAAGATCTAAATTTGTCAAAAGCAAATACAACCGCAAGAAATTCTTTCTCGGTCGTAGAGTAATTCAGTTGTGCTTCGTTCAAGGTTCGGCTGGCATAGTAGATGGCATGAAAAACCTTGCCATGCTTTTGTCCCAAGACTTCTCCAACAACATAGTCGCTGGCATCGCACATGAGCTCAAAGGGGTCATTCCAGTCTGGTGCCACAACTATAGGGGCGTTGATCAACTTCTCTTTAAGCTCTTGAAATGCTCTCAAACAAGAACCGTCAAATGAAAAAGTGGCATTATGTTCTAATAACAACCATAAAGGTTTGGCAATTTTTGAAAAATCTTTAATAAATTGCCGGTAAAAATCGGCATGTCCTAAAAAACTCCTTATACCTTTGACACTTGTTGGAGGTGGCTATTGCTTAATTACCTCAACTTTTTCTTGATCAACTTCTAGTCCTCTCTCAGTTACCTTGTGCCTGAGAACAATGCCATCCTTCACCATGAAGTGGCATTTTTCCCAGTTCAACACTAGGTTTGTCTGTATGTATCACTTCAAGACTTGCTCCAAACTCTGAAGACATTCCTCAAATGTTTTTCCAAACACTGAGAAATTATCCATGAATACCTCCATATTGTGCTCGACCATATCAAAAAAATGGACATTATGCAATGTTGGAATATTGTCAGTGCATTACATAGGCTGAATGTCATTGCTTCTAAACGTAAACGTCCCATATGGGTACGTGAACATGGTCTTCTCTTGATCATCAGGGGCGATGGCAATCTGATTATAACTTGAATAACCATCCAAAAAATAATAGAAAGCTTTACCTACCAACCTGTCTAACATCTGGTCAATGAATGGCAATGGGAAGTGGTCCTTCCTCGTGGCATTGTTCAGCCTCCTATAGTCCATGCAGACTCTCCATCTTATGATAGTTCTAGATGGAATCAATTCAGCTTCACTATTTTGTACCAAAGTCATGCCACCCTTCTTTGGCACACATTACACCAGGCTAACCCCAGAGCTATCGGATATGGGATAAATAATCACGGCATCAAGCCATTTTATGATCTCGTTTTCACTACCTATTTCATGCTTGGGTTTAGCCTTCTCTGGCCTTCAATGGTCTTGCCATGGTACTCCTCCAAGATAATCTTGTGTATGCAAATGGTCGGGCTAATCCCTCGGATGTCTGCCAAGGTCCATCCTAATGCTTGCTTATAATTGTGTAATGTTGCCAACAATCTCTCTTCCTGATCATTAGTGAGATCAGTGGCAATGATTATTGGCAGAGTCGAGTGGTTACCTAAATAAGCATACTTCAAGTGATCTGACAGTGGTTTTAGTTCCAACAATGGTGGCTCCTTAATTGATGGTTTAGGTGCCTTGATCTCTCTGCCGGCCAACTGTAGTGGCTCAAAATAACTCGCCTCCAAGACTGATTCTTCTAGTTCCTCAAACAATTTAGCTATACTGTCTAAGTTGCTGGCATCAAATTCTGCATCTTGGCATAACTGTGCCATGTCCAAAATGTAAATGGACTCCATCTCTCCTCTGCTTGGCACTCATCAGGTTCATCTACACATTTCAAAGATTGAAACACATTAAATGTAACATGCTGGTCATTCATGCGCATTGTTAGTTCCCCTTTATGAACGTCAATCAAAGCCCTACCCGTGGCAAGAAAAGGTTTACCCAAAATAATCAGGAGATTAATATCAGCCTCATAATTCAAAATGATAAAATCAGCTGGAAAAATAAATTTGTCTACCTTTACCAACACATCCTCAATCTTACCCTTGGGATATGCATAGGATCGGCCTGCCAGCTGAAGTGTCACCATGGTAGGCCTGGCTTCTATGCCAAGCTTCCTGAAAACTGACATTGGCATCAAGTTGATGTTGGCTCCTAAGTCACATGGTGTCTTGTCCATGAATTTGTTGCCAATAGTGCAGGGAATAGTGAAACTTCCCGGATCTTTCAGCTTTGGTGGCAATCGATTTAGGATCATGGCACTGCATCCTTCGGTCAAAGCAATAGTTTCAAAGTCTCCCAACTTCCTCCTCTTGGACTGGATGTCCTTCATGAATTTAACATAGTTGGGCATCTGCTCAAGGGCTTCTACCAATGGAATATTGATTTGCAATTGCTTAAGAACCTCTAAGAAATGCTTGAATTTCTGGTCTTGCTTATGCATTTGAAGTCTCGCTGGAAATGGTGGTGGCAGATAAACATATGCCGATGTTGTTGGCTTTGCCGAGGTAGTGCTGGCATCAGTCTGTTTGGCATCAATTCTGGCATCTATTTTGGCAGTGGTGCTAGCATCGGTATGTTGTCTAGCATCATTTATGGCATCATCTTCTTCTGTTTCGTCTTTCTCTGCTTCCCTGGGATTATCTGCTGGCACAGGCTTCTCAACTTGGCAATTAATTGGCTGCTTAGCAACCTTCTCCATCTCGCACTGCTTGCCACTCCGAAGAGTTATAGCTTTGCATTGTTGTGCCGAGCATCCTCTGTGTCACTTGGCAATATTCCTTGGGGTCGATTGTTGAGCACATTGGCAATCTGCCCAATCTGTACTTCCAAGTTCCTCATTGACGCTGCCAAACTCTGGACTGTGGCATCATTCCTCTCCATATACTCTGTGAGAGTGCCTTATTGGTTGAATCTCTACCCTTGCTGGAAATTGTTTTGAGCTTTCTGCGGCGTGGCATTATAATAGAATGTCGACATGCCATTGTTGTTGAAAGCTGGCATGGCATTGTTATTCTACCTCTAGGTATTCTGGCACTGGGCATTATACTGGTTAACTCCTTAATTTACCCATGCTAAGTTAGGGTATTGTCTCCAACCTGCATTATAAGTATTGGAGTTAGGATTATAGTAACGATTAACATTGCCAACAAAATTTACCGATTCAGGGCTGGCAGGGCATTCATCCACATGACGATTCTCTCCATAAATTGTACAGAATGGGTCTAATGCTTTGACTTCTTGGGACTCATTGTTCTTTTGCAACGTTCTCACCATGCTAATAAGGTTGGAAATCTCGGCATGAATGGACGTTAGTTCATCAACCTAAAATTTCCAGTGGTTTTAGTTCTAGTCCCAAGTCTCACAACAGGATATTCAAAATCATTGATTGCAATCCTCTCTAAAATGTCAACAGCTTCGGTATATGTCTTGTCGAGCAACGAACTAGCTGCTGAAGCGTCAACAACAATCCTAGTTTGTGCATTTAATCCATTGTAAAAGGTTTATATCTGGATCTAATTCGGGAATCTATGCATAGGACACCTCCTCAACAGGTCTTTAAATCGTTCTCAGGCATCATATAAGGTCCTATCCTCAGCATGCCTGAATGTAATGATCTCACCTCGCAGCTTGGCAGTAAGTGTTGGCGGCTGGAATCTTGTCAAGAATTTCTGGCATAGGTCTGCCCATGAAGTAACTGAGCCAGGTAGCAAGGAATTAAGCCAAGCCTTCGCTCTGTCTCTCAAAGAAAAAGTAAATAACTTCAGCTTCACAGTATCTTCAGGTACTCTATTTTGTTGGAATAACTGGCAAATCTCCAAGAACTGCTTCAGATGTTGCCTCGGATCTCCAGTAAGTGCTCCATCAAAATGACCTACATTCAAAAGAGTTTGAATCATTGTCGGGTTAAGTTCAAAATTGATAGCGTTTACCTCTGTGCCAACAAGTCCTGGCATCAAATTATCAATGGTTGGTGCCGAATGTTCTCTAATAGGTCTCTCGTTAATAACTGGGACAGCAGGTGGTGGTGGTATCTCATTGTTCAGTGAATTTCCTCCATTTTTCACTACACCATTCCCTTCATTACTTGGTTTTGCATCTCTCGAAATCTTTTTTTTAACCTCTGCAAGGTTTTCTCAATTTTTGGATCGTATGGCCACTCGTCCATCACAGGATGGCTTCTGGTCATACACCGACAAAAATAAAAGGTAAAAACAAAAACAAAAATAAAGATAAAAGAAAGACAAGTAAAAATTTAAAAACAATCAATTCTGTTACAATCCCCGGCAACGGCGCCAAAAACTTGTAGACTCTCTAAGTGAATGCGGGCAAAAGGGGCAAAAGATATGTGTTGGAAAAATATAAAATAGTGGCAAGATTATTCTTTTGCGTGCAAGTAAACACAGTCTGCAAGTAATACAGCTGGTAAGCTGAGTATCGACCCCACAGCGATTGACTTGGAATTCAATTGCTTTTATTGTCACTTGCCTTAAGAAAAAGTTGATTTGTTTTGAAGTTGGTTTTGGAAATAATTGAAAAGAAAGGAAATAAAAGTAAAGTAAAGACGTTGGCAAGGAAGGTGCTTTAATGAATGATGAGCGTTGGTAGGGAATGCCTGGTTTTCACACTATTCATGTCGTGCCAGCCTTTAATAACAACCTATCTTGGTATTGTTTGTCGAGCAGATTCAAAATTAGCAAAGCCTCTCTCGATGGTCATTGCCCTAAATTGATATGTAAAAACCCATATATCTCTGTAGTGCATGCTTTTAAATAAACCAATTTGATTAAGATCCAATCTATACTCCTAAGGGGTAGATTTCACTCCTAAAGTAAGTTCATCTACTTGAACGACTTCTTTCAAAGCTTCTCTCCTTAGTATTCAACAACTTGATCGTTACAACCCCAAGTCTGTTAAGATATTGAGGAGCAATAGGCCAACAGTGTCACCTCTCGCTTGGCATAGTATTTAGAAAGCATTAAAGTATGCTGAATAGATAAAACATTGCCAAGGCAGATTTATTATTAAAAACTAAAACATAAAATAGCATTCAATACAGATATCCGCCACCAACTATGAAATTAGTTCATGGTGAGGGATTTAACCAAAAAACCACAAACGTTTCCCAAGTACATCATCTTTTAAAACAAAATAAAATAACTCGAAAGAGAAAATGGACTAGAAGGGGTCTCTCGATGCAGCCCTTCAAGATCCAGGCTTCTCAGCCAAGCTGGTCGAACCACCCTTCCAAGGTGCAGCCGGTTGTCAATCGTTGCAAACCAACTCCTCACTCCAATTGTCTATCAACTCCTCTTTTTTCAAAGTCCTCCTCGGTTGGTGTTTAGATAGGTGTGTCCTCATTTGAATTTTAAATGTTGAAAAGATAAGAGATAATCATCTTATCCAAGTTTGAATGAGAGCTGATCAGGCTAGGGCTAACGTTATACTGCCGACACTGCCTTGGCATCCAAGCTTGGCATGAATCTGCCAACCAGTCTTGGCACCATCTTATCCGCTATTTTTTCAGAGATTGATCAAATTGCTATCTTTTTGGAGCCTGATCATGTCCTATTTTTTCAGGGTCCAACAGCTTCTTGGCATGGCATTAAGTTCACTTCTCTGCCAACCGGTGCTTGGCATTGTATGCTCCATCTGTGCCAGTAGCACCCGGTATTTTCTCTGGCATTCCTTCCTGTGTTGCTTTTCTGGGTTAAATCCTATGACAAACCTGCAAAACTGCCAACAAAACAACCCTTCACATTGGCATAGACAGAATTCTAAACTCCTTATGCAAATGCATGGTTTTAACATCCTAATGCAACTAAATGTACCTAAAAACAAGCAAAAGCATTGTAAGATTGGCATTAAAAAGTACTTTTGGAGAGGTAACACCAACCAACAATAAATCAGCTGCATTGACATGATAGAGGATTGCATCACAATTCAAACATAAATACATGAACAAGCATTTCAAAAATACATAGCATCATTCTTATCATCTCAGATTCTTTCCACCAAACAACATTTATTCAATACATAACCACAAACATATGAAATAAATATAAATATATTGTATTTTTTATTTATATTTGTAGCGATAGATATCAAACAATGAATGCACCATAGACCCTGAGAAGTAAGATGTTGTGCAATAAACCCCCAGGAAGTTCTTCATTGCCTCGACACACACTCATGCAGCGACAACCTTTGGCCAGATTCATTTTTCTAACGCATACATTGGAGTGTTCCTTTTTAAGCTACTATCTTATTGCACTCATATTGGAATTCCATTTACTTATACTTAATAAGTACTAATAGCTCATATAACAAAAGCTGAACAATGCAGAATTCATCCAAAATCAAGGAGATTATGCTAGATATCCTTTACTCAAACAAGCAAATTTATTCATGCCTAATTATAATCTAATCATCCAACATATATATCCAATCAACTCATCAATAATTAGAATGATTCAAGATTTAAGCATCGAATGTAAGCAAAAGATTTTCAACACAAAAATAACCTTGCTTTTGCTTAAAAAATTGAAATATGGGTGTATTTCAACTCCCATGTGTATACCCTTAAACTTAAAGATTGCATTGTCCCCAACATAAAACAGAATGCAATGACAAGTATGGATGTAATGACAATAAAACTAAATACAGTTACAATGATAATGTAGATGTAATGACAGTACAGTTAATCAAAATGAAATTACACTACATGGTATGCATGCCTATAGAATTTAAACACTAACTCATCCTATCATTGCTCTTGAGTGGAGGAGGTGGAGCGGCGCTTCTTCTTTTTGCTACTCTTTTTCTCCTTGAGCTTCTTCTTCTGCTTGTCCTTTGATTTGGCGCGCTTGCGCTTTTTCTCCTTTTTGCAAAGAGTGGTACCCTCTTTATTTTCAGGCTCCTCTTCTTTCTCAGTATCATCGACCATCACTACAGTAGGGATAAACTGGGGTGGTGCTTTGTAAACCAACATTGCAAGAGGATTGCCCTCTTATTCTTCCATTGCAATGACCGCTTTTGCCGATCTTACTGTATCTTGCTCAAGCTTTGGTCCTTCACATGTTGCATCCACAAACTTGGATGCAACAGACTTTTCTTTAGCAATAACTTCTTTAGAATCAATCTTTTCAACTTGGTTACTCTCATCTTAATCTTCATCAACATCTTCCATAAGAACTTCTTCTTTTTTGGAAAAGTAGGGGTTTATCAGCTTCTGTTGTGACATTCAAATAAAAAATGTAGTCTTTAATAATCTTGCTCGATGCTTCCTCGTTTAATGTATCCTTAGCCATGCTCATATTCTCAGGAGAATTAACAGATTTAGTTGGGGCCTTTTTTTGGGCGCATCAGAGGAAAAGTTATAGATGTGGATGATTCTTAGGAATTCTGGTAAAGTGATTGGGAATGCTCTACTCATTGTAGCAAGGGCAGATTTACGCCATGTTTTGACATATGCACAGAACAAGTTTTGTGCAAGGTCAAGAGTTTGTATTATGGCTGCAAATTTCCCTAGTGTGCTTGTGATAGCATCAATTTTGTCCTCAAATGCCAGTTGTCCTGAGGGATATCCTCAATAGTAAATTCCACCTTAGCCTTCCCTTTGTCTTGTCTTGTTACAGTGCCCAACTTGGGTGTAGGAACTTCAGTGTTTCTCATCATTCTCTCGATGGAGACCTCATTAAATGGCCCCTTATTGGCTGTCATCTCTTCATTTTTTAAGTGCTTGATCTGCTTCAGATTGCACAATTGCATTATTAATTATGGAAATGCCAAAATCCCCTTCATCTTCTTGGCAAATTCAGCAATATCCTTGTGGATAATTACTCCCACGTCTATCTTCCTTCCCTTGACAATCGAATGTATCAGACACATTCTATCCAATCAGACTATGGTGCTATGAGTTGATGGTATTAACCTGGAACTGACAAATTGGAACCAAATCTTTGTAGACAAAGTTAAGAACTTCCTATACGTTGTATAATTTCCCACATTTTTCCCCGACCAAATGCATCAGCAACACACAAATCCCTAACCAGCAGATCTAGTTTCACTTTATCAATCTCTTTCACAAATAGAGAATGTTCGTCAATTTTCACAGACGTCTTAAACACATTATTAATTGAAGCAACACTCCATGGTATAGAGGTCACCCTCACAAAAACCAACTTCAGTGATGGCTCCTAAAGGTTAGAGCAGAATTCCCTTACCAGAACAGAGATGTAATTACCTGAGTGAGTGAAAAAGGTTCTCCATTTGTGAAGTTCGATGGTCTGGTGAATCAACTTTCCAGGTTCCCTTTCCTGAGGCAGCACAGTCCCTTTGTTCTGGAAGTATATTTCGCTTGAGGATGTGTTCTATGTAATGAACTTCTATCATTGTCGTCTGAAACACCTCATAATCAATTTTCTCCATTGGTGTAACTGATTCCTCATCTTGAGGGTTAGAAGCTAAACCTTGTATTTCTTTAGCCGATGTATCCAATGAGATTTTTTGGGCAACTCTTATCTTTTCCATGAGATAATACAAATAAACAAGAAAAATAAGAAATTTGTATAAAAAATAGAGCTTTTTGAAATCAAAGAAGAAAATAGAGAAAAACTTTAGTGAAGAAGGTTTGTGAATCCAGGGTTATTAAATAAAATAGAAACAAAAGAAGGAAATGAAAGGGCGTAATCATTACTGTCTGATACGATGAGGTTTGATGGTTCTGATTGTGGCACAAATATCACGCTCGTCCAATGCATTTCCCGCTCTCACAAATCAAAGGATGTGATTGGGTTGACAAATCAGTGTAATTAAATCTCCCAAAACACCCCCAAAGTCATGCATAACATGTGTTGCCCTTTTGACGTACAATCCTTTGGAAGAAAAGAAGATTCCATACCAAAACACGGGAGAATTAGTCTACAAAAAGAAAGGAAAAGCTTAAAAATAAACAAGGAAAGCAAACGAAACTAAATCTATATCTATCAAAGAAAATTAAGAAAACCATCAAAATAATTTGACTAGTTTAATGGTCTCAACACTTTTAAAATCAAAGTCACCAAAGTAAAACTTGAGTCTTTGTCCATTGACTTTGAACGGGATCCCCTCTTTATGATCCTTGATTGTGACAGTACCATGTGAAAAGACTTCCACAACTTTAAAAGGTCTCGACCTACGTGATCGCAATTTGCCTGGTTGTAACTTCAGTCGTGAATTAAATAACAAAACCAGTTGTCCAACTTCAAATTGTCACTACAATATGATATTTTCATACTAGAGTTTACTCTTGTCTTTTTAAATAGATGCATTTTCATAAGCATTGCGGCGAGTTTCCTCCAGCTCAGTTATATCCAACAATCGCTTCTTCCCCGGCAATGGTTCCAAAACTTGATCGATGAATAATCATCACACAAACAGTGCTAGCGTACATTACCGATGCAAGTATAGTTAATAGGTAGATCCTGTTAGATATCGATCCCACAATGATAGGTATTCAGTTGTATTCTTATGTCACTGCAAGCAATTCTGAATATAAAAAATAGCGAGTGTAATTGTGGCTGTAATGGAAAAATAAAGGATTGAATATAATATCTATTGTGAAAGCCAAAAGAAACAATTCAATAAAGGTAAAAGAGATATCAAGTCAAGATCTGGATTCATTCGGCTCAACTTGAAAGATTACCATGTACAATAAGGAAATAACATATGATGATTCATTTGACAAATAAATAATAAGGTTGCTTACTGGCTTCCATTCAAATATCAACTGATGACTCAAATATGTAGATTAACCACAACTCTATTTATTCGTCAGAACTACACATCCTTGAACAAGTAGATCAACTCTCGTTGCATCCTCATTCAACTCTTATTGTAATGGCTTATGAATATAAAAGATCACTGCATCTCTCAATGTCAGAAATGATGTTAAACACTCTCATGCAAACAAAGCTCAAATCTAATAGTTGAAATAAGAAGAAAGCTAATAAGATTATATTAAACTTAAAATCAAAGTTTAAACAAGTTCATAACACAGTTAAAAGGTAAATCATCGTCAATTAACACAAGAAATATAATAGAGCTTCGATAAAAATCTATTTCTAGAAAGATTTAAAAAAGATAAGCATATTCCTCCTTCATTCCGGCACATAGATCTTTGATTCCTCAAAGGTTTTTGCCTCATCTTGCCTTGGTTCTCTATAAAGGAAGCTTAAGCCGCCATGGGAGGAGAGCTTCGAAAGGTTAAAGATGATAGAAATGATAATTGTGTGAGAGGTGTTTCTCTCTTCTCCAAAAGTATCATTTTATAGTCTGTCGAGGTAAGGACACCTCTCATGCAGGTGATTTGTGTGACAGTCTGTCATATAAAATTTGTCATAACAGAAAATTCAGCTGGTAGATTCGTTCTTATCCTTGGCAGTCTGGACAACTGGCTACTGCGGTAATGAAACTTTCCCTGCATGGACATTAGTAAAGTAGAGACAAAACAGTAAAAATGCAAAAAAAAAAAATTGTATAACAAGAGTGAATATGATTTGAGTTAAACAAAATGCAAATAATAAACATGAAATTGAGAAATTGATGCATGAAACACTATTGTGGGAACAAAATAATCCATAAATAAAGAGGAAATATGTGCTCTTTAGAGAGCTATCAGCCACCAAGAGAGCCACGGTGACTGATTTTCTTGGTCGGAAAGATCTCCACGCTCACCCCAATGCCTAAATGAGCAGACACCAAACAAAGGAGATGGGGAAGAATACCAAGGCAGTTGGAGGCGCTTCATCCCTTGTAGGTTTGGGGTAGAGAGTTGTTGTAACACCCCGATTTTTGCCCTAAATTTAAAAACCCTAATTTTGAAATCCTTAAATTCAAAACCCTAGAAATTAGGAATTTAAATATGAAACCCTAATTAGGAAATTTGGGGATTAATTGAATTTTAAACAAATTTAGTAACCTTTTATAAAGAATTGATATTAGGTACCTATTTTGTGAACCCTAGAAAAGTACAAGGACTTGCCTTCTAATTTATCCAAAATTTTGGTTCCCTGCAATTTTGTTTCCTCTCGCCACAGCCGTTCTTTCTCCCCTCTCTCTTGATTTATGTATTGCATCTCCCTTTTTCTTTTCTTTTCTATTTATTTAATTCAATCAAACCCCGCTGAGTCTCTGGCACCGCTCAATTCAACTATGTCTTCGGTTAATTTGAAGATCAACTATTCGAATCAGATAAGTATTCATTAAATTTTGTTAGATTAGTTTTTAGAAATGATTCTTTGATTATAGTGATAATAGTAATAGTGTTATCGTAGGATTATTCTCATAGGTACCAATACTACTGGACCCCATACTTCTGATCATGAGAGACACGTCATACAATAGGTTGAGTTGCTTAAGCTAAGGTGTGTTCTCTTCCTGTGCCATATATTTGTGTGTTCTTACTGTGCTATATTCTGTAACATAATGTTTTATATCTTGTTTGATTTATTGTCTGATTGATTGTGATTTGAGAATGTTTTAAAAATATCATGCATGGCATATTAAATTGTGTTTTTAAATTAAGTATCGAATTTTCAGAAAATGAGACACTTGTAAGAGTTCAGATTTATGATTTTACAAATCATATTATGTGTCACGGGATCAGAATTATGTTCGGAAAAGGGGAGGGAAACCTCCACTCTGGCGAGGAAAACCTCCACTCTGGCGAGGGCAACCTCCACTCTATATGATATCGGATAGTCGGGTATTGAGTTATGCACCAGACATCATAACATTATGATTTGGATTTATCAGATTTATTATGCTTTAAGAAAAGAACTTATCAGAAAATAAAAAAAATTGTTTTTGCTTTGCTTGCACTTTAGAGACACACTAAGCTCTTTAGCTTACTCCCCCATAATTTCCTCTTACAGATATCTTTGAACTTTAGGCGACGTAGTACTTGGAGGATCTCACCTTTTATCCAGTTATTTTATTATTAAGTAGGAAACTATTTTTAGTTATTCATATTATTATTTTAAGACATTGATGTAATTTCATACTTTGAGATTAATTATGTTTTGGGATTATTTTTGGCATTCATTTATTGTGGTTTTATTTCAGAGATTTTATTTAAATATTCGAATATTAATTATGATATTTGTATTTTATTTTTATGAGATATTTATTAAATTATAGTTATATATATATTCTTTTTAAATTAAAGTATAATTTTAAATTTGGTTTTCTCGAGGGTTAAGTTTTCAAACATGACTTCCTAGATTCGACCTATTTCTTCTGGGTTGGGTTTAGGGGGTTACAATCGCGATCAATATGGTAGTCGGAGCTAGATAGAGGAAGAGATGATGCGAGGAGAGAGGTGGTGTAACACCCTTAACGTATACTCGTAAGCCGAATATACATTAAAGATGTTACGAAAACGCTGAAAGAAATCTTGATTTGTAACTTTTTTATTTTTTTATACCAAAATTTCAAACCATTTCTCTAAGTCCATACTTCAATAACAATGCAAAAATATGTTGTAAAATTAAACTTATAAAACAATTCACCTTTAGAAATACCACATGCCCACTAGTCTATCAAATTACTGTAAAGATGTACTTACTGAACTTACTGTAGTAACTTGATTTTTCCCAAGTTTCTGCTCCTCCTCGCTGGGCAATTCCAGAGAACCTACGTGTGACATAAGACATGCGCTAAATACGAACTTAGTGAGATGGTTAAACTTATTTATTTAAACATGAGTAATGTAACATATTATGTCATATAAAAGTGCATTTCGTTTCTCTATAACATGGAAAGTATATCATAATGTACATATATATCATGTATCATTTCTGTCATGTAAATCGTGTATCATCTTTATCATGTAAATCATATATCATGCTATCATATTCTCTATCATGTACATGCTTTCATCATGTAATTATTTGCATAACATATGCTTTATCATAGTTATGCTTTTATCATGCAATCATTTGCATATTCATATTTTTCATATAATCATCTTGTAGTGTTACTGGTTAAAGGGTCCATTTTGACCCCATAGCCTTCGTTACTGGCTGAAAAGTCCGTTACGACTCTATAGCCTTACATATTGCACCGTAGTGCTATACTGGATAAAAAGTCCATTAAGACTCCATAGCCTTAAATACTTGAGTACGTACTCGAGGACGCTTTTTGCTCCTCATAAAGGACGCTCTTTGCTCCTTATATTCGCACCCCTTTAGTGCTATCGACACCCAAGTGTCTACTTGTTTCATTTTAATCTTGTCACTATTCATGTAAACATAATGCATCATCATTTATGCAAATAGTAGTTCGTACCTTGTACTTCGTCAAGCTTGCCATGTTAAGTCATGCATCGTAACATTTATAAAAAAAATAATGCAAATGTCATTTTTAACTTCGGGTCGACTTATCATAAGTCTTCCCCTTTTTAACATAACATGCATATGGAAATGCACTCACCTGGGCCATGTAACAATTTGCCTCACTAAGTCTTACTCGATCCTTTCCCTCATAGCACCTTGAATCCTCTTTGATTCGTATTCAACTTAATTAACCATATGAATATAAATACCATTTATTAGATTCATTTCTAACGATATTTTAATCAAGGTATCAAACCATTCAACATAAAAATTTCTATATTTTTCCTTCCGTCCTTATACTATCCAAAAACTCATTTTGGTCCTTAATAACCTTTTTGAACTTCAAATAATTCTTTCTAGCTTGTTAACCAACATTTAGATACAAAATGTATCATATTTTGTTTTCATGTATCTTGTCCTATCTTCAAAGATTTACTTCTACAGAGCAGAATACATATCGGATCTTAATATCCTTCATATCGTAAGAACTAGATTCGATAAAGGTTCTAACGGTATAAGCCACATAAATTAATAAAATCAACAAAAATTATGAAAATTCTTCAAACTTCCGTTACAGAACTATCCTGACAAAAACTGCTCTGTAAATTTTCTGACCTTTATTCGATTAAAAATTCATATCTTTTAACTCGGAACTCAGAATCTGTTTTCGTTTGCTGGAAACTAAACTAGACAACCATATCTTTATGTTGGTATAATTTCATCATCTAACCATTTTTATAGAATTTATGGCAATTTATTAAACTCACTACCATAATTCAAATATAATACAACTTCCACAATTAACTTCTATTTTTCTCTAACTTCTCTTTAGTACTTTTTCCCTTGTATTTACCAAATGTTCATTATGGTCCTTAGTGACCATTTTGAACATTAAACAATTGTTCAAGCTCAATTTGAACAATTTCCAGTACTTCTTATCATTTTGGACTATTTTTCTTTTAGTCCTTAAACTTTATAAATGTGACATCTTAGTTACTGCACTATATTCGTACATTTAATTCATATACAAATTAACTTCTTATTTATTTCCAACATTTCTAGAATTTTCCTTTAACTTTCAACTTGGTCCAACTTAGTCCTTCAAAATTCTTTTATTTTCGAAAAGGTCCCTAATTTTCTTTTCTTGTCATTTCAACCCTTTTAATTTCTTATTATGCTTGAAACATCAATTCTATCAAATAATTATTAATTCCAAATCAATCCCTCATTTTCTCAAATTGCCGAATTGATCCTCCTAATTTCCAAAATTTTTATTTTGGTCCCTTCTCATCAATTCAAGCCAATTTGATCACATTATCAAACATCACTCTTCAATCTCTCTTCAAAACAATAATTTCATTAACATTCCCTTTATTTCTTCAAATTGCCGAATAGGTCCTTAACTTTCCAAAATGTTTAATTTGGTCCTAAATTGTCAATTCAAGCTTGAAACTTCATTTTCTATCCATTTCCATCATCAAATAAATTTTTGACAACTTAGTCCCTAATATTTCATAATTTTTGAATTATCCCCAAATGGGAATTTGAATCTTCAAGCTTCAATTTTAAGCTTTTAACATCAATATAAGGCTTCAAACATAAAAATCTAATCATTTCCATCCTTAATTCTCAGAACCCTAACAAATCCCTAAATTCAAGATTAGGGTGTATAACTTCCAACATGAAATTAACTTGATCTCAAACTTGTTTTCATCAAAACTAAACTTAATTCATCATCTTCTTCATGAATTCTAACAAATTCCATGAAACCCTAATTTCTCTCTCTTCAACCCTAATCCAAAAACTCCATAATTCCATGAAATTTTACCATCAAAATATAGAGAAAGAAGAATATATCACTTTACCTCAAACAACCTTGCTTGAATTCTTGATCAAATGCTTTAAAATTGGACTAGAAAAAATTTTGGTATTTTTCCCTTCACTTTCTCTTGGTTTCGAACAGCCTTGGTAAGAAGAAGATGATATTTTGCTCATCTTTTAAATAAATCCACATGTTTAAAAATAAAATGAATTTTTAATTCATTTTACATAGTGAATTTACTATTTTGCCCTTTTAATCCAATGGCCAAGATTCAATCTTATCAAAAATCAATGGCCATGATCTATTCCAAGTTTTATTCACCTTCCAAAATTGCCCTCAAAGTTTCAAAATATTTCAAAAAATGCCATCCGTGGCAAATGACCAATTTGCCCTCGAACTAGTCTTTATTTACAGCAAGTCTTGAAAATTGCCATCCTATTAAAATTGAACCAATTTGGTCCCAATCCAGCCGACCATGTTCCAAAATATCTTAGATTTTTATTTATGGCATTTACTCGATCCAAATATTCGAATTCCACTCAATACGATTTCCAAATTTTCTTCATTTGATTTTTTAAAGCTTTATAGCCACTAATATAAGCCTTGTACGAAAAATCTGGGTAACACGAAAGTGCCACTATTGGGGGTGAACTATTCATTTACGGGGTTAGATTATATAATTTTTAGAAATTACACTTTGGTCCCTAAACTTTTCCAAGGTTCACACTTTAACCCCTAAACTTTCAAAAATTATATTTTGGTCACTAGTCCAAAAATTGGGATATTACAGGTGGTGTCACTCCCATGGTCATGATACGTGTCCAGCCTTCTTTCTCTCTTCGGTTGCATGACATTTATATCCCCTCGTACTATTGGTGATTGGATGGTGTGAGGCCTAATGATAGCCTATGGACGAGCTGGCAGAGATATGTCTAATTTTCGAGTGTCAAGCTTTGTAGTCTAGTCACGTAGTTGGGGTGTTGTAGTATTTGACAATGTATATTCTCAAGACCGTGCTCACCTCCAATTTCATCATCTCTGATAATACTTGATTCCTAGGGTCTATCTTCGGAATTGCTGAGCTCGGAGGAGGAGTTATAAGGTGTAACACCATTGTATAGGCTTTTTTTTTTTTTTACTGAAACCATTGTATAGGCTTTATAATGACAAAGTGAGGAAATGGAAATATCGACGATTAGGAATCCGCCACAAACAAATAAACTGTTCACATTGAATTCTAAACCACAACCAAATCCACTAAAACGTTAAATAATCAGTCTGTAACCATCATAATATTTATGAATTTGGACTTGAAACTTCACAAACTATCAACTTCCTTTTGTTAACATTAAAATAAAATCTCATTGATTAAATAATTAATAAAATTTTAATTTTAAAGATCAAAACTCGTTGCTTTCAGCATAAAATAACTAATGAGTTTGTAGTTGGTTAAAAGAGAGTTTTACAAATATTTGTCAATTGTTTTTATCCAATTGGACTGGAGTAAAACTCAAAACGAAATTGAAATTCTATTAACATTTAATTAATAATATGTATAGAGCCGTGCGAAAAGAATAATGTGTACATTATAAAATAAAGATCGATCTAGTTATACTAATATTCTAATGATCCAATGGTTGAATTATTCTATTCATGTAAATCATTCTTGTTATGTTTTGAATAAGTTGAAAAAATATTTAATTATGTATTTTATGTAAAAAGTTTTCAGCCATTGAATATAATATTAATAAAAATATTATTTTGAATCGACATAATAAAGATATCAGATTGATTCGAGAATTTATATATATAACGAGTGCAATTATATTATTAAATTCGTCAATTAAATTATTCAAACATTAGTCATACAGAAATAGTGAATTTTACATTATTAGTTGTATAAGCATAACTATCCCCTAAAATAAATAAATGAAAACGTAAGCATCATCAATCCCCTGATCATCCCAACCAACTAATTAATATAAAAAAATAAAAGACTAATTTATTTGACGTCACAAAAATAGACAAATTGGAATTGCATTCAAAATACGTAATCAGCTAATCCCATGTCTGTAAGGCCACTTGATTGAACTTGCTATACATTCAATCATTTTTCAAGGTGGTGAGGCTTAAATTTATACTCTGTTTTATTCAATTTTTTTATTAGAGATTAGTAAAATTTGACTGAGAAAAATTAAATTTTTATTCTATTTAACTCAAATTATAATTTTATAAATTTGATTCGAAAAAATATTAAATAAAATTGGTACAAAAACTTTATTCGAAAATTGAAATCAATCTATTTTAGAAATATATATATTGTATATGGATATAGAAAGACATTTAAGTTTGAATCAATCCAAATTATATTGTATATTGTATTATAACATTATAAATATTTATAATTAAATTTGTAAAAAAAACTCAAAAACTTGACTTGACTTGACTTGATTCGAATTTTATAAACTCGAATAGAATCAAATAGAAAAAATCAAATAAAATTTGAGTAGTAAAATATGACTTATAAATTCAACTAACTCAAATTTTTTTACTCAACTCAATCAAACAGTCACTCATATTTCTTACTAATAAAATATTCGATCCATCAGTTCTCAAGTTTTGATAATAAATTATGAGAAGTTTATACTTAACTTTTTGGTTGTCGGTCCAAAATTAATTTTCCAATAAAAAATAAAAATATTCAAGAATATATCTTCATTAGCTCATCTGACGAATAAATACAAATAATTTTTAATCGATAAGAATTTAGTTTGTGTTTTTTCATAATAAGTTAAAAACACATTATAACTTCCATTAGTTTATGTTTTAAATCGAAAATATGAAAACAATAGAGGCGACGGCAGTAACAGGGAGACGGCAGTGGTGGACAATTTTTGTCAAGAATCTATCCGATCAAATACATTGGAAGGGGGTTTGGCAAATTTTTGATAGGCATGGAATAGTGAGAGATGTTTTTGTGACGAATAAGAGATCAAAGGAAAGTTTGCGATTTGGATTTGTCCGAATGGCGTCGGAATAGGATGCTCGACAGGCAATTGAACGATTAAACGGTAAATGGATTTATGGATATCGAATCAACGTTAACATTGCATAAAGGGCAACGAGGAATTCCTATTGGTGGCGCAAGAAAGAGGATAGGGAGAAGAGGGATAGAATTTTGGAATCGCAGGGGGTATATCACAAGGAACAAAATCGATTCATGAGATACAAGGGTTTGTGGATGAAGGAAAAGTTGGGGTGTTACAATGTTGTGCAGTGGCTTGGTGTCAAGTGGCAAAGGGTATTGCGACCATAGCAAAGGAAATGAAGGAGGCTAAATTAAAAGGTTTCTCGATGATGCGTATATCGTGGTGTAGAAATCCTATTGATGTTTGTGGATACGGATACATGACGAAAGGTAATTAACAACAGTAGTTTAGGGAAATGGTTCTCGTAGGTGAGAGAATGGGAGCCTGCGATGGACAAAGGGGACCGTAGGGTGTGGCTTATAATCAATGGGCTGCCAATGCATGCCTGGTCAAGAGGATCGCTTGACAACATTGCTTCAAAATAGGGGGCGTTGATTAGATGTGATGCAGCGACTTTGGAGCCAATGTCATTTGAACATGGCCATGTATTAATTTATACGGAACAGATAGGACGTATTGAGGAGGTGGTTGTAGTTCACGTGGAGGGTTTAACATTTCGTGTTCATGTAGCAGAATTTGAGCCTTTGTTGGATGACCAGGTTTGTTCATCCTGTGAAAGGGTGAGTGGATTAGAGGGTGACAATGATAGCGATGATGGGGAGTTAAGCCTTCCAGATAAAAAATCAAATTTAAATGCTAGAGGAATTGAGGCTGTTGTACAGGACCATTCTCCAAAGGATAAAGCGGTTAGAGAGTCGAGACAAGTGATGGTGTTGAAAGAAGAGTCGGTATTGACACGAAACACTCTTTGGTTTGAGGAAGGAGGAAGTGACAGTACGGAGGTTGCAGGTCGAAATAGTTTGAGAAGTTTGATGAAGGATGACGAGGTAGGGATGGTGAAGTGTGTGGAAGCAGATGATCAATCATCAAACATGTGGACTAGTTTGGATGAGTTGGACCTTGTCGAGTGTTCGGTGGAGATCGTGGCGTTGCCAATTAGGGCCGAGGAAGTTGGGTCAATAAACGTTAGTTGGGAAGTGCCTGTGGAGACTATTAATGCTAGTAGTCTAGTTGAACACAGTGTTAGTAGTTTAGTTGAACACAAATTGGGCAAAAAGCTACAGGAGATAATTGTAGAATCTGTTGTACCGGCAGATAGAGAGGTGAGTGCAGTTTTGCGCAAGACTGGGGGCTTACATTGTAGTCGACAATCGGCTGTTGGTTCGAATGCAAGTAGCGGCTTGGGATATTGTAATCGACAGCAAGCCATTCTTTAGGAGGCCAGGGCTACCGTGGAGTTGGGTAAGTTTCTGGGCGTATCAACGTTGGGTAAGGAGGAGGCTATCATAAAGGACATTGCGACTTTAATAGAGAAGGGGGTAGCGAGAATTAGGGGTGATGATGAAAGTACTGTCGTGGAATGTGCGAGGGTTGGGATCTTCATCAAAGAAAAAAGCAGTGGGAAAGATATTGCGCCAGCATAATTGTAAGATGGCGTTTATCTAAGAGACAAAATTAGAAGTGATTATAGAAGTGATGGTAGGTAGGATATGGCATTCGGATATGTTTGAGTTTGTGTATTCCCCGGTAAATAAAAGATCGGGTGGTGTTTTGCTAATTTGAGTGGCTGCACGTTTTTGTTTAGAGTCTTCTTTTGTTGATGTTGGTTTGGTGGCAATATCTAATTTGTGGGTGGTGGGTGCGTGGCGTTGCAGGATGATAAGAGTTTATGCTCCATGTGATGATAGTGGGCAGATGACATTGTGGGTGAAGCTACATGAGATTATGAATTTGATTTTGTTGCCAAGTTGTATAGGTAGGGATTTCAACATTGTGAAATCCTTTGGAAGAAAGGAGAAATTGTGTTGGTAGTGTGCAATTTGGGGATGCCAATTGGTGCAAATCCGCGAGGGCTTGCGATGTGGGAGCCAGTGATTCTTAATTTTCGCAAGAAATTGGCTGGTTGGAAGCGAAATTCACTATTTTTTGCTGGCCGGTTAGTCTTGGTTAATACGGTTTTGTCCTCGCTACCTTTGTATTATGACTGTTTTTCGAGTGCCCAAGGGTGTGATTCACAAGCTGGATCAGATCCAATGTGTTTTCTTATGGGGAGGATCTGATTTGAAGCAAAAAAATGTCCCGGGTTAATTGAAAGACAACATGCACGCCTAAAAAGTTTAGGGGATTAAGGGTGGTGGATTTAGAGCTACGTAATCTCTCGTTTTTGTCGAAATAGGCGTGGCGTTACGCTTTGGAAGAAGGATTGTTGTGGAGGGGTTTGATTATAGAAAAGTATGGTGCTAATGTTTTATCTTGGAGGTTTAATTTTAATTGGTATCGCAAGATGTCGATAGTATGGAGACAAATAGTTGGAGTCCATAAGGATGAGCGAGTGGCTCGTTTCATGGGCGTTGGGTGTTTCTTTTGGATCGTGGGGCTGGCTCTAAGATTTTGTTTTGACCCGACTTATGGTGCTCGGATGAGCCTCTTTATTCTTTGTTCCCAAGGTTGTTTCGTGTCACTCGTAATAAAATGGTTGCGCTCATAGATTATGCTATCAACAATAGTTGGGACCATGGGGTGTGGTCGACTTTCTTTACGCGCGAATTGCGCTCGTTTGAATGGCGGCAATTAAATGAGTTGTGTTCTTTGGTTGGAAAGTGCCCATTAGATGTTGTTGCCCTTGACCGATTAGTGTGGAAGCCAAGGGTATTTTTTCGATGGAGGATTTGGCTAATTTAATTGCTTCATTTGGTTTGGACGAATCGAGCTTTGATTCAGTGTTGATTTGGAAAATTGCGGTACCTCCTAAAGTTCAGTGCTTTATTTGGTTTGTGATGCATCATCGGCTGCCGATGCAATGTTTTTTGCGAGATGGAGGATTGGTGTTGGGGGAGATGGTGATGAGTTGTGTGTGGTGTGGTGTGGAGTGGGGGAAGATGAGCTCGATCATATCTTGTTCTCTTGTTGAGTTATGGAGGAGATTTGGGTTTTGTTTTTCCAACGGTGGGGGTGGCGTTTGTACGTCCGCAAACAGTTCATGAGTTTATTATTCAAGGTTACTTTGGTGTTTTTTTCGGGATCCTTAAACAATGGTGGATTGCGAGTTGTGCTTTTGTGTTGTAGTCGATGTGGCTTGCACGGAATGAGATTCTGTTTAATGGGAAAAGGATAATTGTGGGTAAAATCTCCTGTTTGATTAAATTTGAAGCATTATATTAGTTGAAGGCAACAAAGGATGAACATTTTATTGCTGAATTGGAGTGGTGGATGTGTTTGAGGGCTTGTTTACTTTAGGTTGTAGCTGGCTCGCTGCGTCAGATGATATTTTGGGTGTCGCCGTTGGCGAGGGCGATTAAATTTAATGTGGATGCCTCAGGGAGGGGTAAGCCAGGACCGGCGGGGTATGGTGGCATCCTGCGGGATGCAGGGGTATTATATTGGCCTTGTTCTTGGGACTGTTAGGGGGTGATGGACTCAAATAAAGCAGAAATTTAGGCTATAGCTTATGCTCTTGATATGATGTTACAGGTGGATGTTTCTTTGTATCAGTTGATTGTGATTGAATTAAATTCTCAGGTGGCAGTGTCTTGGATTTTACATTTTGAGCGTAGGCTGTAGAAATTGTGGCATTGCTTTCGAAGGATTGATGCGTCATGCCGTGTTCTCCCAAATGTTTGTTCCCATCATATTTACCGGAGGCAAATGGGATGGCTGACGCTCTTGCGAAGGGCGGGGTGGATCGCTCAATGTGCTTTCGAGCTATTTTGTAAAAGCCAGTCTCGGTGTGTTGTGTTGTGGTGCTTGGTGTGCTGGGTGGTGATGCTAAGTCCAGCCGTGGTGTTGCGTATGTCTGAGAGGTGCGAACTGATGTGATTAGCTTTGGTGTTGCGAAAGGTTGAGATGGGGGATGCGTATATGTTTTTTTATGAGGATGGTTGGTTTTGTTGGTTTTTTCATTTGGAGTTTGTGTAATTGTTTTGCCGTTTAAGTGTTGTTTCGATTAATTATCGGGGTGTACTCTTTTCTTCCACTTAGGTTTAGGGAGGTTTCTAATGAAACTCCCGATAATTACGGTATGATTTTATGTTTTAATGGAATCATAACTTTCACTAGTTTATAAAATATTGGAATTTGGACTTAGAACTGATATAGTTTATAATTTTAATAATTTATAAATTATAATTTATATACCAATAATGAATCACACATGAACATTTTATTAAAGTATTTAAAATAAATATAAATAATTATTTTTTTAAGAATTAATTAACATTACTAACATATAACATAAGATAAATATTATCGTGTATAAATTTATACACAAAAACATTAAATATAAAATCATAATTTTTTTGAATTAAAATATCATAAATTTTTAACATTTAAGCATTAGCTGTGACATATGGTCACGTTGCCTTTTAATTTCCTTCAACGTTAATCCTTGTTATATCTAATATTTATTTGACTCCTAATGCATACAAATATTTAACAGACAAAAAAATAATTATCATCCTAATACTTAAGCTCGAAAGATAGATAATTAATTAATGAGAATAATAAACAATAGAGTAGCTAGAAAAATGTCAAACAGAAAGATTCAATTTAGAAGACAAATGAAAATGATGTTTTTTTTCTTCTTAAATTATCGTCGTATATGACAATTGACATAAAGTTTGAACTCCGTATTATTTATTTTATTTTATTTTACATAACTCGGTGGGTATAGTTTATCTCTATTTGTATTAATATTAAATTCTAACTGAATTGGTCTATCAAAATTATATAGATATTTTATCTCTTTATTTGCAATCCATTTATTTGAATAAATTTTTATTGATATATACTTTAATAGATATTATATATTTTTAATATAATTTTTAATTACCTTCTAAATATGATATAAGTAACATAATCTGATAATATTTTAAGCAAAATAATTGAAAGAGTTATATCAATTATATAAAAGTATTTAAAAATAAAAATATTTATGGTTCTTAATTTTTTATATAAATTTTAGGTTCTACGTTAGCTGTCGGAGTTCAAATTTGTGGTTAAGTTAATTCAATTTTGACTAGTTGATTAGATGCAGCAGAAGGGGGAAAAAAACTAGAGTGATGTGACTTCACTTTTACCATTATTGAATAATAATATTTTTGGATAAACTGACCATAAATGTTTTTTTTCCTGATCATATATGCTGACCATAATTATTAGTAAAAGAAAGGATAATTTTGTTATTAATTGTAAAAGGAAGGGCAATTCGTAATTTTTGCACTGCCCACCTCAAATTACTCCTATATAAACCTCAAGCTACAAAATACCCCCTCCAAACACCAAAAAAACCAACGTTTTTGAAACAAGACAGACAAAACAAACCAACACAATGTCTGGCTCATCTACATCGCAAGCATTACAGGCACGATGCTCACCCGATATCCCCACAATTGATCAGAAAAACGCAACAACAATCTTCGCCGTCCATCAAGACATAATAGAGACCAACATACTGACCCGGCTTGACGGCCTAACCCTTGCATCCGTCTCCTGCGCCTCTACCCACCTCCATGCACTCGCCTCACAGGAACACCTTTGGACGGACATCTGTCGTTCCACGTGGCCTTCCACCAACTGCACACGTGTTCGTCATGTTATCTCTAGCTTCCACAATGGCTCCCGCTCCTTCTTCTCTGACGCCTTCCCATTAGCCATTGAACCTGTGATTTCCAGAGACTTGTCGGAAAGTTTCGAACTTCAATCAAAATTAATTTCAGCCGTTGATATCTATTACAAGAAGGAGCTGATTTTCAGCAAAGTCGTCGAAACGGAAACTGTCAGCGCTTGGTTCAATTGCTCACCGTTTCGGGTGGATTTATTGGATCCAAAAGAAGCGGTTTCGACCCGGATGCCACACCCGGACAAAGACGACACGTGTAGGGATCTGGAGGATGATATGGAGCTGAGCTGGATCGTGATCGACCAGATCGGGAAACGGGCGATGAATCTCTCGAGTCATAGACCGGTGACCGTACATCGACACTGGCTAAGCGGGGAGGTGCAGGTAAAGTTCGCGTCCGTAGTAGGTGGAGGGGTAATTGGGGCAGCGACAGAGTTGGTGCAGTGCGGGGTGGTAGTCACGTGCGGGGGGTCGACGAGAGGGGAGATGCACGTGAGAGAGGTGAGTTTACTGTTGGAGGACATGGACGGAATGTATCTTAATGGGAGTGACAGTTTGGTAATTTTGAAGAGAGCATTGGACGGCAAAAGAGGAAAGAGGGAAAGGAGGGGAGTGGAAAGGAAGAAGGAAGTGCACAACTTTTTGGAAAGGAAAAGAGAAAGGAAAGAAAGGAGAAGCAGGAGGGAAGGGACTTTAGATATGCTTTGCGTTGCGTTTGGGGTTTTGGCGTTTGCTTCATCCGCATCATATCTTTTACTCAAACATTAGTCATACAGAACTAGTGAAATGTACATTATTATTATAAGCTTAACTGTCCCCTAAAATAAATAAATGAAAATTTGAGTATCAACCCCCTAAACATCCCAACTAACTAATTGATATTCAAAATAAAGTAATTTATTTGACGTCATAAAAATAGACAAATTGGAATTGCATTCAAAGTACCGAATCAGCTAATTTCATTTCTGTAAGGCCACTTGATTGAACTCACCATCAAACTAAATCTCTTTGAACCATCAAATATCTTTAATTAGTTAATTAATTAATTTACTCCTATATTTCTGTATATTTCCTTATCATGCCTCTATACATTCAATCATTTTCGAGGTGGTGAGGCTTCAATTTATACTCTGTTTTATTCAATTTTTTACTTATAAAATATTCGACCCATCATCTCTCAAATTTTGATTATAAAATATGAGCATTTTATAAAATACAAATTGTTGTAACTCCATCGAACGCCTCTGAAAAATTATTGTGACTTTCCACCCACATCAGAATGGGTGAAGTGTGAACCACCAAAATCCGTGTAACACCCCCTTTTCGACTCCGATCATCAGAGTCGAGTCAAAAATATCACAAAACCAATACAATACAAACAATGAAATTTATTAAAAAAATTTATAAAATTCAAAACCTTTGAAACATTTATATTGACTTATACACAAAATCGGAGCTCCTTTACTTTTTAAAAAATAAATTAACTGTTTGATAAATAACTGACTCTGAACCAAAATAGACAAATTTGACTCTGAACCAAAATAGACAAATTTATCTCATTTATACATGCCACTAAAATTAATTAAAAACCTCAAGTAGGATGTCATTACTGTGATAGCTTGGTGAAATTTTTTGAATTTGATGTAGTTTCTTGCTTACTCCAATGTCTCGAACCACCTACGTGTGCACAATCAAACACACGCTAAGTATGAACTTAGTGAGGCATTATAATGTAATCATAAAATCAATAAGTAATTAACTTTAAAAACATAGACAATTCTTATTCAAACCCATTTCAAATCGATATTGCTTTAAATTAAGGATGAATAATATCAAAGTCATTATGTAAAAGTTCCTTTTAACATTAGCCCAAGAATCACATATAGAGAGAACTAAGTATGCGAGTCGTGTACTCCCAGACTTTTAAGTATCACAAGGATACTGACGATAACTATTGTTGGGATGATCAATCAATGGACAAATATGATCACTTAAGTGGGTTACAAAAATTTGACTCTAATAGCTCAAATATTGTTGGATGTGTGCTTGAATGCTTTAGACTTTATGAATTGTTGTTGTTGTAGCTTTGGAGACTTGATTATATATCCCCTCATTGATTTTCAACTGTTTGGGTAGTTGAGATCATAATTATAGCCATTGCACTTCATTTTCCCACAATAAATACAGTCTGCCAGCATAGGGTATCGATACTCGAGCTTCGATATCAGTACCTGCTATAAGAAGAAAGAGCCATTGCACAAAGGGGTATCGATGCGCGAAAATCCGTATCAATATAAGGAGTCAATTTTACAAAGGCATACCGGCATGGTCTGTACCGTATCGGTACCAATTTTGCTCACAGGAATCTGAGAAAGTTGTAAACTAAAAATTGTATCGATACGCCAAAAAGGGTATCGGTATGTATTAACTGAATTTTAAAGTTTGTGATTCCAATAAACTGACAAGCAACGGCCGTATATTAATTGCAAAAGATTTACAAAATCTGAACACCTCGTACCGGTATGCACAAAAGTTGTATCGATACTCTAAGGCAAAATTGGTTCCCAGGTTGAATACCGTACCTATACGGATTCACATGTATCGGTACCCTATAGCCATTAAGTATAAAAACGAATTCAAATAGCTAAAACTCGTATCGATACGTCTAAGGGCGTATCATTTTGATGCTTCTATACACTACTAAATCCATACAGTGGAGCGGCGATTCGCTACAAGACTATAATCATCAATTTATGACCAATTTTAAACTTTTACAAATTTTAGGGACTAATCTATAATTTCAGTAACTTAGAGGTCCTCTCCCAAAATTAAGCTTACCGATGTGAATTTAATTAATAAACAGTGTACGTATAAATTTTCATGCCAATCAGAGGTCATTTACCCCTTCAATTAATCCCTATAATATTCAGTGACCATTCTATAATTTCTCAGAATTACTCCAATGGTTTTTAACAGAATTACCTGTATCAGTACCAGTACTCGAGAGGCGTACCGGTACGCCATGCATGATTCAAATATTATCAATTCCAGTGACCAATATGTATACCAATACACTTAGACCAGTATCGATACGCCTTTATTATTATGAATATTATTTTTTTTCTAACTCAATATTGGTATCGGTACAGGCTGAGCCATATCGATATACGTGTCCTAATTTTCAAATTAGATTAAATAGGGTATTGATACCTACATGACCATATCGATACCCAACTACAATAATTTTTTATTGTCAAAAATTCGTATCGATATGCCCAAGGCAGTATCAATACGCCTTGTTGACCCTGGTCCAAAAATGCATACTTGTACCGATACCACATCACCCGTATCGATACGGAAGGGTTTGTAATGACAAATTTGGTCTGGTTTTTATCCATTTTGACCTAACGTACAGTGTCCAAATCCTGTGAAATTTTACAGGCAAGTTTAATTAACCATATTCTACTATCGTGCCAAATTTCATAGTCATATGAATCCATTTAAAGAGTTTTTACCTTCTTAAGCCAAATATGCATATTTTACCACCTTTAGCCAATTTCAAAACAACATTTTAGGCCTTTTAAGCTTATACATGCTATATGCAACTTATACACAACAAACGGGCTATAAGTGGTTAGTTTAACTACTTTGCCACCATTCTAGGAGTTTATAAGGATAATAAACATTACTCTATGCTCGTTGTGACTTGCCCAAAACCTTCAACCTTCCCGATCTCACAACGGTGACTTCTTTAACCTGAAATGCACAAGATAAAATGCATTAGGCATGCTTGCCTAGTGAGGTAGTCATAAACAATATCAATAACCATGAGATGTTTTCCAAATCATGTTTGTCAATAACAGCGCTGTAAGTGATGTTCAATGATAATAATATCATTTTCAATAATATTCCGTGGATCGATTCAAGATAGTGGATACGTGAATTCCCATACCTTTCCAAATCAATGAATGGTCTAATCCCCCCGCCTCGCCAAATGGCCAATAACACAAACATCCCTTCGCCTCGCCACAATAAAGGTCGTAGCCCAAGGACCGTAGTGCACCCGTACCAATAAGCTCATGAATTCTATGGCATGCCAATTGTATCCAATGTCCTTTCGGATCTAAGGTTTAATAACAATGTTGATGTTTCAATAGCAACAACAATGATCAATGTTTCGATGTCAATGATCAATATTTTGATGACAATATCAATGATCAAGGTTTCGATGGCAATATCAGTGATCAATGTTTCGATGACAATATCAATACCTATTTCAATGTCCAATGACTATGACAATGATACTTTCAATACCCGATAGCCAATATCTCTATGTATCAATATTACAATGATGACAATGACAATAACAATGAAACTATGGTTGATGTTCGAAACAATAGCTTACCGATGTTTACCAATGAAGCCTCCAAAGAGGTTTGATACAATATCCTTTTACAAAAGGTTAGCTATGCAAAAAATCAATATCAATAGAATCGGGAAAGGCATCTAACCCATTCTCGAGACTCCAACTATACTCACCTTTCTTTTCGAAGCTCATAAGGCTCTCGGATGACCACTCCCTTATTCCTAACTTTTGATGAAGATGGTGGCCATTCTTTCTCCAGCTCTTGAGCTAGGCAAAACAATAGGAATTGTTAGGATTAACACAACGTTATTGATATCAATGTTAGGACTTAAAATAGCTGTTTGCTATTTCGTCTTCCATGGATCGAAGCTTAGAATTTATGGGTAAAGTTTTAGGGTTCATGAGCTTCATCTTAAAATAAAACATCAATCATCCATAGAATCAAAGAATAAAATGGGGCTTTAGCTTACCTGACCAATGGTTATTTAATAGAATCTATGGATCAAAGAAAGCTTAAATTTTTGGATGTTTATCAATTGAGGTGTTAGCTTGAGAGCTTGAGGAAGATAGAAATGAAGGTGTGTGCTTGTTCTAAAGCAAAGATGAAATATTTGGGAGATGGTTTCGGTGGAATTATAAAAAAAGAAGAGAAACTTTTAAAGTTAAAACTGTAATGACCTGGATTTTGGAATCCAAGGGTCGGGTTTAACAGAGGCATGGGCCTCGAGTTGGGCCGTGGTTCTTGGGCCTTATAGACCTTTTGGGCTTGGGTCTTTAGCTTGGGTGTAGGCTTGAGTTGGTAGAAGGAGGGTATTTTGGTAAATGGTTAAATAGAGTGGAAAGATGGAGTCTTTATTTCTCTGCATAATGCAGAAAATGATGATATCATCACCTTTATATCTTCTTCCTCTTTCTTAAACTCATTCTCCTTCTCCAAACACCTCTATCAAAGGTTAAATTTTGAGAGTTTGTGCTAAGAATCACGTTTAGCATGTTAAGGAAAGTTTTATCAGCCTTTAAAGATCTACATTTCAAGGTAAGTCTTGCTTGGATTAGTGGAGTGAAGAGTTTGTTAGGGGTTAAGAGAGTTGAACGAGATTGGGGTATGAGAGCTCCAATCTTGGGTTTAGATTATGTTTTTAATCCATTTAAACTCCCAGCAACGTTATGATTCATTTCATAATCTTCCCATGTAGTGAAAGAGGTGGGGAGTTCAAGGCTCAAGAAGGAAAAAAGGCTTGAAGCTTGGAGGAAGGCTCTTTTCCATCCGCTAAGCTAAGGTTAGTACACTACTAACTCCTATGAATTTCCTGCAACTCATAAAAATAGGCTTTGATGCATGATTTGGTGGTTTTGGCTTGATATACCTTGGTTGATCTCTAATGGAAAATTATGAAATTTGTGTTGTTAAGGCCTAAAATCGGTAGTAGTTCACCTAATAACTTCACCATAACTTGTAGGTGTAATTTGGGGCTTAACCATATAGGTTAAGTAGGATTTCTAGGTGAAATCCAAAACTATTATTGAATTTTTGGGCTCGCGTACCGGTACTGCTTTATTCGCATTGGCACGTCTTTAAAATAAAAGGATACATGTTGTGAGGGGCGTACCAGTACGGCTTCCCATGTATCGGTACCTCTCACCTAATTAGAATTTAGTAACATTTTTGCATACCAGTACACTTAGGGGCGTATTAGTACCCACTGTTACATTGCCTGAAAAAGGCTTTCGAGTGCTGGTACGCAAGGGTAAGGGTACAAGTACGGGTTGGGATCGGTACGGGGTGGATACGTACCGATATTGCGTATCGATACGAAGGTTAGTGTATCAGTATGACTTGTCTTACCAAATATTTCAAACCTAAATTGAGTATCGATACTCATGAAAGAGTATCGATACCTAGAGGGGCGTACTGATACCCATATAAGAGTATCGGTACTCGCTGGGCAATATGTCCAAGAAATTTGAGTTTTCGTTAGGGGGTTCTGTAATTTGAGGTAAAGGGCCTAAGAGGTCTCTTAAGGTATAAAATGAATATTAAAACTATAAAATAGACATTTAAACCCCATAATGAAATAAAAGGCTAATGATTTGGTAAATATTGGGTAAACTGTGCGAGGTAGTAACCCATAGGGATCCTAGGTAGATCGATCAATATTGTGTGGTAGCTAAGGCCCTTGCTTTATGCTGATGGGTTACTTAGTTGTTGAGTCATCCCTTGTTGTTGGGATTTGGATACCCTAGAAGTCTGTTGCTACACCTTGAAGACTCTTGAATGTAAGATCTTGATGCTTTATGAACGCGGGCCTCGTTCGAAGATGCTTGATGAGAGATTTCGAGCATGGGTGCAGGATCTCGATACTTTGTGGACGCGAGCCTCGTCCTCGCGAGTATATGATCCCAATGCTTTATGGACGTGAGCCTTACTCGTAGTGGAAGATCCCGATGCTTTGTGAATGCGGGCCTCACTAAACGTTAATGGTATTATCTGTGTGATGCTATGTAAATTTATGAGGTACATGAATGAGCTGTATGTGTGGTCATACATTCATGATGCTACGTGTTTAGGCGATTATGGTAGCGTCATCATTATCTTGCCATGATTTCATTCATGTTGCATTGCTTTATTTATGAATTGCATGAAGCATGGTTGATTGGCAGTGTATCCACTGGGCTTTGTTAGCTCAGCAGTCGAAATTGTTGTTTTCATTCGCATTTAAGTAGATTTCTGTGAGGCTTGAAGGAGCACCATCAAGGCTTGGATTTCGATATTGACTTTAGTTGTTGAGTACAATTACTTGATGTAATGGCTATGCAATTTGTAGGACCCTATATGTAAATTGTATCTCTTATTTTGTATTAAGTGGTCAAAGTCGAATGTTTTTAAGTATTGAAACTGGAGCTCCACCAATACTATTTTGAATACTTGGATTTTACTATGTTTTAATCGTATGAATTTATGTCTATTTAGACTCGCTATTATTTTGGGCTTGAAAAATAAAACTTTTATTTGAAAGGGTTTTGGGCTTAGGGCCCATATGTGACATCTAGGTCAAGGGTGTTACATTTAGTGGTATCAGAGCTTAGGTTTAGTTGGTTTTAGGAAGTCCTCGGGGAGGTCTAAAGGAATATATAGGTGTCTAGAGAATACATGCCAATAAAGTCGAAGTCGTACTTGTTGTAATGCTAAAATTAGATGGTGTATCCTCGTTTGTTTGTTGTGTAGAAAGAATTATGTCGAGGAGGGCAAGAAACCATGAGAAGAGTTTGGGTTCCTGAGAAGGGAGCTATGATGAGGAATACATGCCTGGCGTAAAGGAAATGTCAAAAAATACAGTTGACCGGGGAGTTAGCTATTTTTCACATTTGAATCAGGCCTTGCACCGTATTATGAGGGCTATACCGAGGGCATCTGCTACCCCTCGAGAGTCACCTGTCGAAAGGGTAAGGAGGCATAGTGCTACGGACTTTCATGCATCAGGACAAGATAACCCAGTGCAAGCAGAGTAGTGGTTACAAGATACGCGTTGAATTATGAGACATATGAGGTTGAGATCAAAAGACAAGCTATTATGTGTTCTATCCTTGGTGAAAGGCAATGCTAGGGAATGGTGAGAAACAATAGAGCTTGGGCGATACCCCAATCGACCAACTTAGGATGACTTTCTCGAAGAGTTCAAGAAGAAGTATGTGGGCGAGGCTCACATTGATACCTTGAGAGACCGGTTCAATCATCTGGCACAAGGGAACCGACCAGTCTTAAAGTATGAACAAGAGTTTCTCTAGTTGAGTAGATATGCCTCTGAGTTGGTTGCCACTGAAATGATGAGGTGTAAGAGGTTCTTGAATGGTTTGAGGAAGGAAATTCAAACTTACCTAATTGCTGCACCACCGAAGGTGTTCTCAGAGTTGACTTCTAGTACCAAGTCTCTTGAGCAGGTGCAAGGCTTAACATATGGCCCGTCTGGTGGGCAAGGAAGTTTAGGTATGAGGGCTCAGAATCCCTCTAACAAAAACTCGCAAACTTACTATGGAATGAGTAAAAATCGGTAGAACCATAATAGGGGAGACTTGAATCAGAGTTCAAGATCGAACCAGAGATTTGAGTCAGCTGGTTGTAGGAGGCCATCTTCGTCTTCATCCATGATAAGCCCGGAGGGTTCACAGATTAGTGGGGCACACCAATTTGCAATCAGTGTAGACGCAAACATAGAGGCGAGTGTTGGGGAGTAGTAAGATTTTGTTACCAGTGCGGATCACCGGACTATTTCATGATGGACTATCCTGTAACTGTTGTGACCTCACCGGATTAGTTTTATAGAACTGTATATTCGGTCCAGAGGGGTAGAGGCTTTGCCCGTGGTGGAGCGAGTCATGTATTGAGAGGCACTTTTCAGTCAACCGCGAGGGCACCAACTAGGCAATATGCGGTCAGAGCTCAGGGGGACTGTACTGCTACAGATGTAATCTCAGGTACATTCACCTTGTTTTCGGTTCCTATAGTTGCTCTTGTGGATTTGGGATCTACCCACTCCAACATCCGTAGTGGGATATCTCAGCAATGGGGTATCCCTGCCGAGGATCTTGAGATAGGATTCTGTGTGACTAGTTTTTTGGGGTATGATGTGTTAGTAGATAAGGTATATCAGAGGTGTCTGATTAAGGTTCGAGGGTCATTGTTCCCAATTGATTTAATGGTACTACCGTTTCAAGAGTTCGACGCCATCTTGGGGATGGATTAGCTTTTTGAGCATAATGCTAGTCTACGATATATAGCGAAGAGCTTGAAGCTTCTTGTTGTAGATGGTTCCAAGCTTTGTTGTGAGAGGTGAAAAAAATCTGTGTCTTTCTAGTGTGGTATCAGCTTTGTCGTCTCAGAAGTTAATGCAACAGGGCTGTGAAGCCTTTTTGGCTCATGTGGTTGATGCGAGGGTTGAGGGTCTGATGCTCGAGAACTTTTAGACTATTAATGAGTTACCGATATATTTTCAGAAAAGTTTCTTGGACTATCCCCTGACCGTGAGTTAGAGTTTCCAAATTGATGTGATGTCAGGTACAGTACCAGTATCTATTGCACCGTATCGAATGGCATCGACGGAGATGAAGGAGTTGAAGAAACAAATCCAAGAGTTGCTAGAGATAGGTTTTATCCGACCGAGCATCTTGCCTTGGGGAGCACCAGTCCTGTTCGTCAAAAAGAAAGATGGGTCTATGAGGATGTGTTTCATTACCGACAACTTAACAAGGTAACGGTAAAGAACCGTTATCCCCTTCCGAGGATTGATGATTTGTTCGACCAGTTGAGAGGTGCCCGTGTGTTTTCTAAGATCAACTTGAGGTTGGGGTACTATCAGTTAAAGATGGTGGATGAGAATGTTCAAAAACCATTTTTAAGAAGTGGTACGGTCATTATGAGTTCTTGGTAATACCGTTTGGGCTTACCAACACACCTGCAGCTTTTAAGGACCTAATGAACCAAATTTTTCAGCCATTCTAATCAGTTTGTTGTGGTCTTTATTGATGACATCTTGGTGTACTCGTGTTCTGAGGAAGAGCGTGATTTTTACCTACGTGTGGTTCTACAGACTCTTAGAGATAGACATCTTTTCGCCAAGTTCAGTAAGTGAAAATTTTGGTCACATAGTTGCCACATATGGGATCCTCGTGGATCCACAGAAAATTCAGGTTGTGGTGGAATGGAAGCCCCCAAGGAATGTTTCAGAAGTTCGTAGTTTCTTTGGGCTTGCCGGGTATTATAGGAGGTTTGTTAAAGGGTTCTCTATTGTGGCCGCACCGTTGACCAAATTGTTGCAGAAAAGGGTTCCATTTGAGTGGAATGAGAGAAGGCAACAAAGTTTTGAGCAACTAAAAGCTTATCTCACAGGGGCCATGATCTTAACACAACTCGAGCCGGGGAAAAAGTATGTCATGTTTAGTGATGCCTTCTTAAACGGGCTATATTGTGTGCTCATACAAGAGGGTAAGGTGGTTGCTTACGCCTCAAGAAAGCTTAAACCACATGAATGGAATTATCCTACCCATGATTTAGAGCTTGATGTAGTTCTCTTCGCACTAAAGATTTGGAGGCACTATATGTACGGAGAAAAGTGTTATATCTACACCGATCATAAGAGTCTGAAATACCTATTTACTCAAAAGGAGTTGAATTTAAGGCAGTGACGGTGGATTGAGTTGTTGAAGGATTATGATTGCATCATAGAGTATCACCCCGGTAAAGAAATATTGTAGTGGATGCCTTGAGCTAGAAATCTATGTCGAACTTGAGGGCCATGTTTACCCGGTTGAGGATGACCAAGGACGGTGCACTCCTAGCCGAGCTTCGGGTTGAGCCTACGTTAGTGCAGAAAATAAAGAGGACCCAAGTTTTAGTTGAGGATCTGGTAGTACAGATTGAATCGTTTCAGAGAGGCAAAGCTTCAGAAGTTGAGGTACGAGATGGTGGGTACTTGTACTTTAGAGGTAGGTTGTGTGTTCCAGCTTTGGATGATTTGAGGGATTTCATCTTAAGGGAGGCACACCATAGTCCCTTTACTGTACACTCGGGGAGCAACAAGATGTATCAAGACCTTCGTCCTTTTTATTGGCGTCGAGTATGAAAAGAGATGTCTCTGATTTTGTGACAAGATACTTAGCTTGTCAGCAACTAAAGGTGGAACATCAGGTTCCATCAGGGTTGCTTCAGATACCAAAATGGAAGTGGGATCAGATCACCATAGATTTTTTTCGCCGGCTTGCCAATGACCCAAAGGAAGCATGATGCTATTTTATAAATAGTAGATCGTTTGACCAAGTTTGCTCATTTCTTGCCGGTACGTATGGATTTCACCTTGGAAAGGTTGGCTCAGATGTATATCAGGGAGATAGTGAGGTTGCATGGAGTGCCATCATCGATCATTTCAGATAGAGACCTACGTTTTACAGCTAGGTTATGGAAGAAGATCCATAGTGCCTTGGATAATATGTTGCATTTCAATACAGCTTTTCACCTTTAGACCGATGGTTAGTCTGAGCAGGTTATCCAGATTCTTGAGTATATGCTCCGATGTTGCATTGTGGATTTTGCCGAGAGTTAGGAGGACCAGTTGCCGCTTGTTGAGTTTTCTTACAATAACAGTTATCAATCGAGCATAAAGATGGCTCCTTTCAAAGCTTTGTATGGGCATAGGTGTAGGACACCTTTGTGTTGGATCGAGCTTAATGAGAGAAGAATTGTGGGATCCAATTTGGTTAGCAAACTAAAGAGAAAGTTCGTATTATCAAGGAAAGATTGCAAGCGGCCTTTGATCATTAGAAGGCCTATGCTGATCAGAAGTGCAAGCACACTGAGTATGATGTGAAAAAATATTTCTCAAGGTATCCTCGTGGAAAGGAATCATCCGGTTTGGACGTAAGGGAAAATTAAGCCCAAGATATATCAGACCGTATGAGGTGCTTGAGTGAGTTGGCCTAGTAGCTTACCGGATTGCCTTGCCACTGAAGTTGGCTCATATCCATGACGTTTTTCATGTGTCTATATTGAGGCGTTATCGTTCTGATCCTTTGTACATTGTTTCGCTTGAAGAGATTGAGGAAAATGCCGACCTGGCATATGAGGAAGAGCCGGTTAGAGTCCTTGACATAGGAGTTAAAGAGCTTCACAACAAGTGCATACCCTTGGTAAAAATGTTATGGAGGAACCACGGTGTTGAGGAAGCAACGTGGAAAGTCGAGGACGACTTGAGAGTGCTCTACCCGCATTTGTTTCCATAAGGTAAATTTCGAGGACAAAATTTTCTTTAAGGATGGGAGAGTTATAAGGACCCAAATTTCAGAATTCAAGGGTCGAGTTTAACCGAGGCATGGGCTCCGAGTTGGGTCGTGATTCTTAAGCTTTATAGACCTTTTGTGATTGGGTCTTTAGCTTGGGTGAGGGCTTGAGTTGGTAGCAAGAGGATATTTTGGTAAATGGCTAAATAGAGTAAAAAAGGGGAGTCTTTATTTCTCTGCACAATGCAGAAAATGGTGATATCATCACCTTTATATCTTCTTCCTCTTTCTTAAACTCATTCTCCTCCTCAAACACCTCTATCAAAGGTTAAATTTTGAGAGTTTGTGTTAAGAATCACTTTTGTCTTGTTAAGGGAAGTTTTATCAGCCTTTAAGGATCTATATTTCAAGGTAAGTCTTACTTGGATTAGTGGAATGAAGAGTTTGTTGAGGGTTAAGAGAGTTGAACGAGATTGGGGTATGGGAGCCATGGTCTTGGGTTTAGATTATGTTTTTAATCCTTTTAAATTCTCAACAACGTTATGATTCATTTCATAATCTTCCTATATACTGAAAGAGGTGGGGAGTTCATCAAAGGCTCAAAAAGGGAAGAAGGCTTTAAGCTTGGATGAAGGCTTTTTTCCAGCTTCTAAGCTAAGGTTAGTACACTACTAATTCCTATGAATTTTCTACAGCTCATAAAAATAGGCTTTGATGCATGATTTGGTGTTTCTGGCTTGATATACCTTGGTTGATATCTAATGGCAAATTGTGGAATTTGTGTTGCTAAGGCCTAAAATAGGTAGTAACTCACCTAATAACTTCACCATAACTTGTAGGAGTAATTTGGGGCTTAACCATATAGGTTAAGTAGGATTTCTATGTGAAATCTGAAACCAGTGTTGAATTTCTAGGCTCGCGTACTAGTACTGCTTTGCGTGTATCGGTACGTCTTTGAAATAAAAGGAGATGGATATTGAAGGGCATACTGGTACGTCTCCACGTGTATCGGTACACCTCACCTAATTAGACTTCCATTAACATTTTTGCACACCAGTACTCTTGGGGGCGTATCGATACCCACCGTTACATTGCATGAGGAAGGCTTTTGCGTACTGGTACGCAAGGGTAGGGGTACCAGTATGAGTTGGGATTGGTACAGGGTGGATATGTACCAATATTGTATATCGATACAGAGGTTAGTGTATCAGTACGGTTGTCGTACCAAACCTTTTGAACCTAAATTGAGTATCGGTACTCATGGGAGAGTATCGGTACCTAGAGGGGCGTACCGGTACCCATATAGGTGTACCGGTACTCGCTGGTCAATCTGCCCAAGAAATTTGAGTTTTCTTTAGGGGTTTCTATAATTTAAGGTAAAGGGCCTAAGGGGTCTCTTAAGGTATAAAATGAACATTAAAACTATGAAACGGATATTTAAACCCCGTATGTGAAAGAAAATGCTAATGATTTGGTAAATATTGGGTAAACCGTGCGAGGTAGTAGCCCATAGGGATCCTAGGTGGATCGATAAATGTTGTGTGGTAGCTAAGGCCCTTGCTTTGTGCTGATGGGTTACTTATTTGTTGAGTCATCCCTTGTTGTTGGGATTTGGATACCCTAGAAGTGTGTTGCAACACCTTGAAGACTCCCGAATGTAGGATCCCGATGCTTTGTGGACGCAGGCCTCGTTTGAAGATGCTTGATGAGAGATTTCGAGCATGGGTGCCGGGTCCCGATGCTTTGTGGACGCATGCCTTATCCGCGCGAGTATAGGATCCCGATGCTTTGTGGACAAGGTCCTTACTCATAGTGCAGGATCCCGATGTTGTGTGGATGTAGGCCTCACTAAAGGTTAATGGTGTTATCAGTGTGATGCTATGTAAATTTATGAGGTACATGTATGAGCTGTGTGCGTGATCATACATTCATAATGCTATGTGTTTAGGCGATTGTGGTAGCGCCATCGTTATCTTGCCATGATATCATTCATGTTGCATTGCTTTATTTATGAATTGCACGAAGCATGATTGAGTGGTGGTGTATCCACTGAGCTTTGTTAGCTCAGTGTTCGAAATCTTTGTTTTCGTTCGCATGTAAGTAGATTTCCATGAGGCTTGAAGGAGCACCATCAAGGCTTGGATTTCAGCATCGACTTTAGTCGTTGAGTACAATTACTTGATGTAATGGGCTATGTAATTCGTAGGACCCTATATGTAAATTGTAACTCTTACTTTGTATTAAGTGGTCAAAGTCGAATGTTTTTAAGTATTGAAATTGGAGCTCCACTAATACTGTTTTGAATACTTGGATTTTACTATGTTTTAATCGTATGGATTTATGTCTATTTAGACTCATTATTATTTTGGTCTTGAAAAATGAAAATTTTATTTAAAAGGGTTTTGGGCTTAGGGTCCAAATGTGACATCTGGGTCAAGGGTGTTATAAAAACTCCTTTCTCCAATACGAAACAAGGTAACCGGTTAAGGTTTCCTTAAGTGGAAGGAAAGCAATATTATATTAGATTAGTCATTTCTTTCTTTTTCTAATAGTAATGACAAACTTTATCGAGATGTCTCAAAAATGGGGAAATTACGACGGTGGTCCCTCAACTTCCCAAACTTTGTACTTTTGCCTTCAAACTTTCAATTTTTATAATTTAGTCCCTAAACAGCTTTTCAAGGTATTCAATAAGGTCCTTAAACAATAAATTAACTCAATTAGAGTCCAATATCAATGTAATTGACCAGTCAAGGTTAATGCAATATTTGGACCTTTCCGGTATAGAGTTTCTGATTGCCGGAACCCAATTCTGACTAGACCGGTTTTCAGGGTATTACAAGCCACATAAAATATTAAAGGATATACATAATTGGTTACAAAAAATGCAAGGAAAGGTGTAAGTATACAAATTTTTACTCGAGATTACCCAATCCAAAACGAGCTCAACTTATGGTAAGCATTTGTGTAGCCACACAAAGGGCTACAATATAACCTTTTTTCTTACAAAAATAATGAGAATTTGAGGAGCTACATAAATTATTACAGAATATACATAATTTGTTACAGAAAATAAAAGAAAAAGTGTAACTACACAAATTCTTACCCGAGATCACCCAATCCAAAACGAGCTCAACTTATGGTAACCATTTGTGTAGCCACACAAAGGGCTACAAGGTAACCTTTTTTCTTACAAAAATTATGAGAATTTGACTAGTTACATAAAAAAATTAAAGGATATCAATAATTGGTCACAGAAAACGTAAGGAAAGGTGTAAGTACATAAATTCTTACTTGAGATCACCCAATCCAAAACTAGCTCAACTTATGGTAAGTATTTGTGCAGCCACACAAAGGGCTACAAGAAAAACTTTTTTTCTTACAAAAATAATGAGAATTGAGGAGCTGCATAAATTATTACAGAATATACATAATTTGTTACAGAAAATGTAAAGAAAAGTGTAACTACACAGATTCTTACCCGAGATCACCCAATCCGAAACGAGCTCAACTTATAGTAAGCATTTGTGTAGCCACACAAACGACTACAAGATAACATTTTTTCTTACAAAAATTATGAGAATTTGAGTAGCTACATAAAATATTAAAGGATGTACATAATTGGTTACAGAAAACATAAGGAAAGGTGTAAGTACACAAATTCTTACTTGAGATCACAACGTATGGTAAGCATTTGTGTAGCCACACAAAGGGCTACAATATAACGTTTTTTCTTACAAAAATAATGAGAATTTGAGGAGCTACATAAATTATTATACAATATACATAATTTGTTACAGAAAATGTAAGGAAAAGTGTAACTACACAAATTCTTACCCGAAATCACCCAATCCAAAATGAGCTCAACATATGGTAAGCATTTGTGTAGCCACACAAAGGGATACAAGATAACCATTTTTCATACAAAAATTATGAGAATTTGTGTAGCTGCATAAAGCACTAAAGGATATACATAATTGGTTATAGAAAATGTAAGGAAAGATGTAAGTACACGAATTCTTACTCGAGATAACCTAATCCAAAAAGAGCTTAACTTATGGTAAGCATTTGTGTAGCCACACAAAGGGCTACAAGATAACCTTTTTTCTTACAAAAATAACGAAAATTTGAGGAGCTACATAAATTATTACAGAATATACATAAGTTGTTACAGAAAATGTAAGGAAAAGTGTAACTACACAAACTCTTACTCGAGATCACCCAATCCAAAATGAGCTCAACTTATAGTAAGCATTTGTGTAGCCACACAATGGGCTACAAGATAACTTTTTTTCTTTCAAAAATAATGAGAATTGGAGGAGCTACATAAATTATTACAGAAAATACATAATTTGTTACAGAAATGTAAGGAAAAGTGTAACTACACAAATTCTTATCCGAGATCACCCAATCCAAAACGAGCTCAACTTATGGTAAGCATTTGTGTAGCCACACAAAGGGCTGCGATATAACCTTTCTTCTTACAAAAATAATGAGAATTTGAGGAGCTACATAAATTATTATAGAACATACATAATTTGTTACAGAAAATGTAAGGAAAAGTGTAACTACACAAATTCTTACCCGAGATCACCCAATCCAAAACGAGCTCAATTTATGGTAAGCATTTGTGTAGCCACACAAAGGGATACAAGATAACTTTTTTTCATACAACAATTATGAGAATTTGAGTAGCTACATAAAACATTAAAGGATATACATAATTGGTTACATAAAATGTAAGGAAAGATGTAAGTACACAAATTCTTACTCGAGATCACCCAATCCAAAACGAGCTTAACTTATGGTAAGCATTTGTGTAGCCACACAAAGAGCTACAAGATAACCTTTTTTTCTTACAAAAATAATGAGAATTTGAGGAGCTACGTAAATTATTACATAATATACATAATTTGTTACAGAAAATGTAAAGAAAGTATAACTACTAAATTCTTACCTGAGATCAGCTAATCCAAAACGAGCTCAAATAAGGGCTACTAGATAACCTTTTTCATACAAAAATTATGAGAATTTGAGTAGCTACATAAAATATTAAAGGATATACATAATTGGTTACAGAAAATGTAAGGAAAGGTGTAAGTACATAAATTCTTACTTGAGATCACCCAATCCAAAACGAGCTCAACTTATGGTAAGCATTTGTTGGCCACACAAAGGGTTCAAAGATAACCTTTTTTTCTTACAAAATAATGAGAATTTGAGGAGCTACATAAATTATTACAGAATATACATAATTTGTTACAGAAAATGTAAGGAAAAGTGTAACTGCACAAATTCTTACCCAAGATCACCCAATTCAAAACGAGCTCAACTTATGGTAAGCATTTGTGTAGCCACACAAAGGGCTGCAAGATAACCTTTTTTTCTTACAAAAATTATGTGAATTTGAGCAGGTACATAAAATATTAAAGGTTATACATAATTGGTTACAGAAAACGTAAGGAAAGGTGTAAGTATACAAATTCTTACTCGGGATCACCCAATTCAAAATGAGCTCAACTTATGGTAAGAATTTGTGGAGCCACACAAAGGGCTACAAGATAACCTTTTTTTCTTACAAAAATAATGAGAATTTAAGGAGCTATATAAATTAATACAGAATATACATAATTTGTTACAAAAAAATGTAAGGAAAAGTGTAACTACACAAATTCTTACCCGAGACCACCTAATCCAAAACGAGCTCAACTTATGGTAAGCATTTGTGTAACCACATAAGGGCTACAAGATAACCTTTTTTTCTTACAAAAATTATGAAAATTTGAGTAGCTACATAAAACATTAAAGGATATACATAATTGGTTACAGAAAACATATGGAAAGGTGTAAGTACACAAATTCTTACTCGAGATCACCCAATCCAAAATGAGCTCAACTTATAATAAGCATTTGTGTAGCCACACAAAGGGCTACAAGATAACTTTTTTTCTTTCAAAAATAATGAGAATTGGAGGAGCTACATAAATTATTACAGAAAATACATAATTTGTTACACAAATGTAAGGAAAAGTGTAACTACACAAATTCTTATCCGAGATCACCCAATCCAAAACGAGCTCAACTTTTGGTAAGCATTTGTGTAGCCACACAAAGGGCTACAAGATAACCTTTTTCTTACAAAAAATATGAGAATTCGAGTAGCTACATAAAATTTAAAGGATATACATAATTGGTTACAGAAAACTTTAGGAAAAGTGTAAGTACACAAATTCTTACTTGAGATCAGCCAATCTAAAACGAGCTTAACTTATGTAAGCATTTGTGTAGCCACACAAAGGGTTACAAGATAACCTTTTTTTCTTACAAAAATAATAATAATTTGCGTAGCTACATAAAATGTTACATGATATATATAATTTGTTACAGAAAATATAAGCAAAAGTGTAACTACACTTTTCCTTACTCGAGATCACCCAATCCAAAACTACCTCAACTTATGGTAAGCATTTGTGTAGCCACACAATTGGTTACAAAGATAACATTTTTTTTCTTACAAAAATAATGATAATTTGCATGGCTACATAAAATAATATAGGATATACATAATTTGTTACAGAAAATGTAAGAAAAATGTAAATACACAATTTTTTATCCTATTTTTAAGGCTACCGGTTTAACTTTTACCCTTTTTTATTTCGGTATATACACATTCTTACCGATTTTTATAAGAATTTATATACCTACACAAATCCTTACGAGTCGCTGCACAAATTCTTACCATTTTTGTAAACTTTTGCGTATCGCCTCATTTTAGCGTTCCTCATGTTAAAATTGCCCACCAACTCACATATCATGTCTATTCTCTTAGTCAACCCACCTGACCTCCCTAATCCAACATTCCCAAAATGGGTTTATCACGTGTCAAAGAAAATAAAATGAATCCCAAATTTAACTCAATTGATTCCCATCGTCAAACTTATTAAGCACATATTGTTCAAAGAAAATAATCGTGCACCTACATTTAATAGCGAAGTAAAAGTGTTTTTTTATTTGAATTTGGATCAAAATATAATGTTCAATACAGAATTAATGTCTCTTTTACCTTCCTCGACAGGCTCTTCTGCTCGAAATTTGGGGTGTGAAAAAGGTGGGACAACTAATTCTGAAAAAAGATATACAGAAACTAATTCAGTGGTTAAGGACTGGATGAAATTATGTTCAACGGTCGAAGCAACTGCAAACGCTTGGCTTAAAAATCAAAACACTGCAAATGGATTATGCGTGTATCGTCCATCCGCGTGCGGCGAGTGCCTTCATCACCTGGCTCGCAGCCTCTACAGTGTCATTTAATGGCAAATAGCTCCAGCTCTCAGATATCTGTAAAAGTTAAAACCAACACATTTAGCAGGTTTAACAGGTATGCAAAATTACAAGTTTTCTCAACCATATCGCACAAAACAGTCACATTCAAAAATCTCTGCAAAGAAGGCAGGAATAATTAAACTTGCATGAGAAAAGTTGTAGAGACATTGCAAAGTTACAGTAGAGTGTTGTAGTATTTGTCTGGTATTGTTGCTCCGAATCAGTCTTTTTTAAAGGATGAAGTATTTCAGAGAACATTCTGTTGGCTCGGGAACGGGTAAGGGGCTATGGTGGATCCTCAGTTTCTCCCAGGTGCTCTCAAGAGCGACCTTCAGAAAGCTTCTGATTCAATGAGCTGGGAATTAGTTGAGGTAGTACTCAGAGCTATAGGATTTCATGTGGTCTTTTATCTCTTGGACCATGGGTTGTATAACAAATTCAAGGTTCTCAATCTCAGTTAATGGCAGTCTTGAAGGCTATTCCAAGGGCTACAAGAGCATCCAGCAAGGGGATCCATTGCCCCCTTGTATCTTTGTAATGGTTATGGATCTATTGTCTAGATTGTTGGATGCTGCAGCCGCTAGCAAGATCTTCCAGTTCCACCCGAAAACACAAAGAATTAAGCTGACGCATCTATGTTTTGCGGATCACTTGCTCATATTCGAGAAAGGTAACACGGTTTATGTTATTGGAATTAAATGTGTTCTGGTGCAGTTTTATTGTTTTTCTGGCTTGCAGTTAAATCCTAGCAGAAGTGAAATATATGCAGCTGGCATGCCTTGATCTGAGTTGCAAATGATAAATGAGTTGACAGGGTTCATTGTGGGCAAACTTCCTATAAGGTTATCTCGGGTCTCTCTGGTTACTAGGAAGCTTTCCATTCGGGATTGTCAACCACTATTGGATAAGGTTGCTGGGAGAATTAACGGTTGGGCGGCTCAACTGCTTTCTTATGCAAGTAGAGTTCAGTCAGTTTTGTTCCATTTGCAAAATTACTGGGATTGGCACTTCATTTTGCCAAAAGCAGCGATAGCAAAAGTAAATCGGATGTGCATTAGGTTTCTTTCGAAGGGGAAATATGAGAAGGTTAGGGGTGCTAAGGCTAGCTGGAAACGAAATTGCCGGCCCAAAAGTCAGGGAGGTCTCGGCTTGAAGGACTTGCATAGTAAAAATAGAGTTGGAATAGAGCTTGTGTCCTGTAGCAGCTCTTGTTCATCTTCATTCATGCGGGATCCTTGCGGATAGTGTGGATTAAGGCATATATATTATTCTAAGAAGGTCCTCTAATCTATTATGCAGGTGCAACTCTCTCCAAACAGTAGCTGGTGCTGGAGAAAGTTGCTTGGTCTGCGAGATGAGGCCTTGCAGAATAGTAATGGGACTGGTCTTCAGGGTTATAATGTGAGTAAGGTTTGGCAAAAAGTTTGACCGAAAGCTGCTAAGGTGTCATGGAGTAAGTTTGGTATTCTTACTCTATTCCTAAATACTCCATCAATGGCGTAGCAAAGATTCGGCTACAGGGTATTCGAGTAAATCGGACTGATGCTGAAAACATTATTCTTTGTACAGCTTGGGGTATAGATATACATACTTAAGATATACACTTAAGTAATTTGTTGATTGGATTTGGATTAAAGGAAATAAAGCTTATCCAAAAAAAATCATCGAATAACTTACATCCTCTTTGCCAGTGAAAGGGCGAACAGCTCTTCGTTCCCGTAGAGACTTTTGGAAGTCAGCGAGCTTCCATGTACATCTCTCAGCTCCTATAACGTAGACTGGTTTTCTGAGGCACAGAGGATTATATCGAGGATGTTTAGATTCAAAAAACAATATAACCAGTTAACAATTGGAGGTAGCTTACGGTAAGTCAAGACCTACCCTGTAGTGCAAGCCTCACTCAACATGCTTACCGAGTCAGCTGTGATAACAAAAGCATCGGCCCAAGCTAGATGTCCAATATGTGGATTGGGACCTACACAACGTAGCATCAATCATGGATGAATAAACTAAATACCGTAAAATCAAAGGGAAGAAAATCTCACAAGACTGAGAACAGTTTACCTTCACCATCCCAAATGTAAACCTTTGGATTAGAACTAAACTCCTCCAGTAAGGTTTTTGATACCTATCAGTATGGTTCCCAAAGAAGAATCTAAGTACTCGTTAGAAAACCAATTTGACAATTTTGACAGATAGAAACTTTAAAGTATTTTTACCTTCTCAGGGGTTCTTCTAGAGAATGATATTCTGATGCTGCCGCAACTCCAAAGAACATTCTGCAACATAGCTGTTAACTGCTTTGCAAGATCCGCACCATATTGACAGCTGCCTGTGCAAATCTTTTGATTTAGCGTATAATAGTTAAACATTCCTAGATAAAGATCTAAAAGGAGGAATAGTAGATATTCTACAGAAGATATATGGTTCATTCGTTCTTTTAAATAACTATTCAATTAAAGTACCCTTATATGATATAAAAAAAAGCCTAATGAACAACATCAAATTATTATTACAAGACACATTCGGGTTTTGATGAGTGGATATTTGCTCAAGTTCGTTAATCAGAATCATCTGCCTATATCATTATCAAAAGTGGAAAATATGGTTTTTTAATGACTGACATTGACAATAGAACATGATGCCAGTGGATATGTCTGAACGAGATTAAATCCTTTTTTATTTTATAATTGTCAAGGGATTATTTAATAGCATGTTTTAAACTATTAACAGTCCTACATATACAAAGGAAACTTTAATTTGTTTCAAACAATAATTATAATTAACTACAATAAAAGACTCATACTAGCAAGTATGAATAAACATAAAAAGACTACATTATGATCCTTAATAAGATGATAACGAATTCCATGCTTCACTAAAATATTACTTGTTGGCCCTCCAATGTTGATGACAAGCAAGGGCTTTGCAAGCGGTGCCAGTTCATCATGCCAGACAGAAGCAGCACTTCGGAGTGTAGCAGAATCGGCAAGATGAAGAGCTCCCACAGTGAGAACCTGATATTCAGAAACTGATATTGATGAGCTACCTACCAATGAACAATCAATAACAAGAGCAGCTATAATTTTAACAGCCACCTAAGATTTTCCTATCCAAGATGCATTATTAATGAGTTTTACAATTGAAATACATACCACATGTCTGTCAGGAGGTCTGCGAGGAGTTATCCACGAACAGATAAACCAAGGAATTTGCCTCCGTGCATGAGGAGTCAACGGATAATAATCATGCTGAGGAGTAATCACTAAATCAAATCTATTAAGCCGCGTCCGTGGATGTTGTATCTGTAAAATGAAATCATAGAAAAAAATAGAATCACAAATTTCAGTATTTTTCTTTTAAAAAGGAAAAGGTTAACACAGCAATAGTTAACCTTCAGAATAAACAATAGGTGATAATTACAAGCCATTTTCCAGGAACCTTCTTGTGAGAAATATGAAATCCAATATGTATCCCAGAAGAAGTATAAAAAGTTTGAAAGTTCAGAACACTTTTAACTTCTAACCTACTGTGAAATCAGCTTGGTCTCTAAAGTCTAAACAGTTGAACAACTTCAAAAGCAACATAATGGAAACTCCAAAGAAAAATCACATTCCAAAAAAAAGGAAAAAAGAGAGGGAGTGAAACAAAGTTTAACCTGCACAACAAAAACATTGTCAGTGGCTAACCGTTTAATAGAGCTAGCAACATAGATTGTATCCCGACCAGATGCGATGACCAACAGAGGGCCTTCCCTAAAAGGGTAAAATAAAATAAGAACATCACATAATTTAATTAAATGAAGAACTGTCACTAGAGAGCTAAATCATATAGCTTCAAAAGTGTCACAATTGTGCAACAAAGAAGAAGTAGCAAACAGAGAAATTCAAGTTAGAAGAATATACTTCTCAAATGCATCCCGTGCCATCACTGCAATCTGTTTTGCATCAGCTTCTATAACACTGGACAAGCCTGCAGCACAGCTATTCTCATGAATTTTGATTTTGCAGGTACCCAAGAAAAAAAGGACAAATAAATGACTTCTCAACATGAAAGGGTGTAATCTTTAGTGCTATGATATGAAAACATACAATTTGAGACAAATCAATGACTTTTCAACATAAAAATTGATCTGAAAACATAATTTAAGAGCTCAAAGCACAGTTACCAGTTTTTTCAACTGATAAAGGCACAACTTTGCTCCATCTAGCATCAATTTGAACTCCCGAATAGATGCAAGTTTGCCTTATAACATAATCCACTTTTTTATGAAGAGAAACTGGAAGCCAATGAAGCCACTTATTGATCCCTCCTCTTGGCCTTGTAACACGCTGCATAATAGTATATAAATCAAAATTTCCCATTTCTTACATATATCTTTATTTAGCTGTACTTCAATTTGAATCTTGGGGTATGTAAAAGAAACCAAATATGAAATAAAAGGCTTAACTTTGAAATGAACAGATAAAAAGAGAAGCTTACATATAAAATGTGACGACCCGATAGGCCTAAAGCCCGAACCAAACCGATGCATTGATTCTCAGCTCCCGAGAAGCCGTTTCCAATCACAACAACCCGTTTTATTACCCCATAAATCCCAGCTTCGAACGCCTCCGTTGTGCTCCTCCGTCCTATGGGCGGTTCAGGCAGCCTTATGGGTCTCATAAGCCGCCTCTGGAATGACCCAGACACTTCGTACTTGAAGAAGATCCTTTTTGTCTTTTTAAAGAAACAGCTAACAGAGTCGAATTGTTTTGGCACCTCGACTGAAAATCAATACATTCGTATGTTGTGTTGGAAAATGAAACATGAAAGGTTATTTCAGGGCCACTGCCCAAAATAAGGCAGCGGTAGGGCATGACTGTCTTTTTCATCTTCCTTTTATGTTTGTTCTATAGCGGTACTCATTCCTTGAAATTCATTTCGGTGTCTCCGATACCCGTTGCCAAGATTATTGTATGTCTTTTGTGAGTGTTGAAGTTCGGCTTTGCTCCTTCATCTTTGGAAGCCACCGCAATCTATTTCTCTTCTCTCTGTTCGATCTCAAGGCGGTTCATTTTCTGTCTTTATGTTTCGGGACTGTTTGGTGCCCGATTGTTGTTGTTTTGGTTTTTTGTCCTGGGCTACTAATGCCTTGGTTGTTTGATACTTTCCTTTTAGTGAATCTTCTCTTATTTGGTAAAAAAAATAAAATAGAAATACATCCAGGCAGGGCATGACTGTCTTTTTCATCTTCTTTTTGTGTTTGTATTGATGCAAAAAAATAGTTAAAATACACTAGAGATCACTTAGTTATAGGTTTAATAACAAACTGATCATTCTTTTTTTTAAAGTAACAATTGAGTCACTCAATTATAAGTTTAGGAACAAACATGTCACTTTTTTTCTTTCTAAAAGTAACAATTTAGTCACTCACTTATAGGTTTAAGAACAAGCAGGTCACTCAATTAAAATTTTGTGACAAACAAGTCACTCTGTCATTCGAGTTGAAACAAGAGCTTGGTATAATCACAATTTTAGTTCTGAATCTCATACATTCTATTAATTTGGTCTTAATTCGAAATAATTCAATAAATTTAAGGGCTCGATAAAAATTAAAAAGTGTTGAAAAATTAAGAGTTGAATTTAAATTATAAATGTGTTTGGTATTTTGCTTAAATCAAATACCGAATATAATTAGGTTGTTTGATAAAAGTAAATTTTAAAAGATAAAAGTAGTTAAAATAAAATAAAAGGTGTTGAAAATTTTATGTATTAATTATCTTGAAGAATAAATAAGTGTAATCTTAGTTTTCTCCAATGACTCCTCCTGATAACCCTAGCATCAACATTAACCTAAACCCCTTCGAAAACCCCAGTAGACGATCACCGAAGGGTTTGCCCCAAGTTTTGACGTTAGATATCCTTGAAAGACATGGCTCCCTGATCTCCCTCGAAGACCAACGTACTCCCAAAAGAGGAAAGAATGTGAATGCAAACTTTGTTCTTGATCAACCCTCAGACTTGGAGGACATGGAAGTTACCAACGTAATTGATGTCCAACAGAATCCCAACACATCCATAATTGATGAAACAACCCTTTCAGCTTTGAAAGCCGTTGCTTTAACTCATTTTGTTGCTTCGACGACTCATTCTATTGATACGAACGATCAAGGTAGGGCTTTCTATGCCAATATGGTGGCCAACCAACCCAAAACAGACAAGGAGGGGGAAAACCCTCTTGGTATGAATGATGATGTTATCGTTCTTGAAGAAGATTATATTATTGATCGCTGGCTCTTTCCCATCGATAAAATTTTCTTCTAGGGTATATGATCAAATTGACCACAACATGTGACTCATTGTGATTGTCTGACTTCTTGGGAGATCAATTGGATACAAAGGCCTTCTCTCTAGGATTCAGATGATATGGCATCTAGTGGGTGACCTACAGTTGGTTGACTTAGAAAACAATTACTACCTGGTCAAATTCACGAGTGAAAAAGACTATGCTAAGGTTCTCACCGATTGTCCATGGACGATCTATGGTAGCTACTTAACTATGCAACCATGGAGTCGTTCATTCTCCACTTTGGAAAAACACCCATCCCATGTGATCGTTTGGATCAGACTCTCAGGCCTCCCATATCGTTATTAATCAAAAGCTCTATTCAGGTTAATCGCCACAAGTTGTGATGAGAGTTATAAAAGTTGACTATAATACACATGTAGGTGGGAGAGGTAAGTTTGCTCGCCTAGCGGTCATGGTAGACCTGAATAAACCTCTATTGCCGTGCATTGTCATATATAACTTTATCCAAAAACTTGAAAATGAAGGCCTTTAACATAGATGCTTTACTTGTGGTGCCTACGGGCATTCAAAGGAAAATTGTGAAACACTCAAGGCCAAACAAACAGCCCCTCCCATTGTAGGTCCCAGTATGACCAATGTAGAGCAATCTCGACTAGTTGGTAGTACAAAATCTGAGCTATTTAGGCCATAAATGGTTGTCGATACGCGTCATCACCGAAACAACACTCAAAACAAGTCTGGCAAAAGTGTTGAGAATGCGCCTGCAACTATTGAGGGCTCTCGTTTTATGGCTTTAGAATAAAATGACACATCAGACACCCAGGATACTAACACTGATGATCTAGTGGCCATTGGCTCCCCTCAACTCTCACTGAGTGTAAACCCTTTAGCCCGTCCTAGTCAAAACTGAACTAAAAATATCACATTAGGTTTGCCGAAGCAAACTTGAGCTAATAACATAAATCGGTCCATTTTTTCTTTTTATCTTGTCTAAATGCATCAATATTAACTCTTATGGTGAACATACTTCAGCGAAAACGTTACATTGAAAACATATTTCAAAACGGAGTTCAATTTCTCACATTAGGGACCAAAATGTAATTTTCACAAATTATAGGGTCTTTATCATAATTAAGATTACTCAATCTTTATTAATCCAAATTCATACCCACATGTTTATTTTTAGCATAAAACAATCATCCAAGCTCATTCAGACGCATACACAACATTCAGGGACTAAATTAAAAGATTTTCAAACTTCAGCAAACTGACAAGCACAAAATAACAGGGTGTGCCGATACGGGCAAGCCTGTACCGATATGGATCAACGACCATAACGACTATTTATACCGATACACAAACCCTTGTATTGATACGGTATGTTGACCCACTCGTACCGATACGGTATTGACCCCGTACCGATCCCCCTTGTAATTTCTCAAAACTCAAAATTCTAGTGACCAATTCACGTACCGATACAATATCCTTCATATCGGTACGACTCTTTAGAAATGCAGGGGGTGTACCGGTACGCAAACCCATGTACCGACACCAATACAAAAATACCTCAAGGAGTATCGATACGGTGGCTAGGCGTACTGATACCCTTTGTTAAATTCTGATGGATTGAGCCTTTCCAGACCCCGCGTACTGATCCTTGGGTACCTGTACTGATACGCAAAGGCCTGTAATGACCTCTAGGTCCAACATATGAAACTTTGGCTCATTCCAAACACCTTTATACATCACCTAAACAACATAAAACACCAAAAGCATGCTTGACAACATCATACCAGTATTTTAAGCAATCCTAACAAGTCTAAGACTATTATTCACAAAGTCTATAGGCATGCTCCCTATAAAACATCCAAAACATAAATACATCCACATCTCAAGCACTTTAAACCTCTTACAAGTTCAAATCAACAATTAAAACTTGCACAAACAGGGAGTTCATCAAATAACCCTCCCAAATCAACATTTGACTTATTACTACTTTGTATCGTTTCGAACCATACTTTGCAAACAAATTCTTGGATTCATACCTTACTTCCTCGATGCCCTTTAACCTTTAATTCTCTGTATTGATAGAAAAAAGAGAGCGTAAGCACACTAGGCTTAGTGAAGAATGCTCTAAAAACAAACGCCATCAATGCATTTTAAGCCATTTTAACAAACCGTTTGAAAACCACTTTCCAAAACACTTTTCAATTAACATTTCAACATCATGCCTTACCAAACCATGCACTTGACGTTTCCAAAACATGCATCTTAAACCAAATGCATCGTGTATAATGGATCAACAGCAAAATCACATTTGCTACCCTCAAATTAAGCTTTGCCATGCATACTACCAATGCAAGGCTTAAAGAGTAAAACACGTTTAAACCAACATTAAACAACAAAATCCATCTCATGCCATCACAAAATATTAAACAACATTAATTAGCAAATTCCACTTTACAAAATATAACATCGGATACACGGATTCAACAAGTGTTCCCAACACTTCATGCCATCACAACAGGAATTAAAGGTACATTTGCAACTGGGTACAATCACAACCCTACACATCGGCTGTATAACACCCCGATTTTGGGCTTAGGATTTTTCCTAGTGGTTTAGACAGTCCGGTGGACTAGGATTAGAGATTCGAGTCTGATTCAGGATTAAAATCGAAACAAATAATTTTGGGGTGAGAAAATATGGGGAAAATATCTAAAAATCATTTTTTAATATATGGATATTTTTGGTAAATTCAATTTTGGAAAATGGACATTTTGGCTAGTGACCAAAATGTAAAGATTGAAAACTATTTTTAGTGACTATTTTGAAAAAGGGTCAAAACTTAGAATCTTTAAGGAGCTATTTTACCAAACTTTAATATCAGATTTTCCTCTCAATTAGGATTATTTTAAAAGTGTTTTAAGTGGCTAATTAAAAGGGAATTAACTAAAAGGTGGTTATTTTCTTAAATTCAAAAAGTTATATAACTTTTCTCCTAAACTTTTCTCACAAAATTCTTCAGCCAAACACTCACTTTTTCATCCAAAATCTGAGGTACCACTCTTGATTTCTTAAGTTTTAGTTTCTTAATTGATTCTTTAATTTTGTTTTGCAAAACCTCATTGAAATTCTTTGTTTTCAAGATCTAAAACATCCAATTGAGAGAAAAATCACTCATTAGAGGTGTGGTTCATTCTCCTCCTCTAATGAATGGTTATTTACTGAAATTCCCAAGTAATTGATCCTTGGTTAATGTTTTCTAATGAGTTTTGATGAGTTAATTGTGGAAATTGTTTAAATCAAGGTTTAATTGATAAGAACAAGAGAATTTCGTTCTGGATCTGTTTTAGTGGGTTCTTGATGAGTTATGATCATAATTTTGATGTTTTATAATGTTGCTAAGTTGGTTTTAATACTGGAATCCCAAAACTATATGAATCTCTATTTTTCGAGGTTGATAGTGATGTGTTTTTGAAGAGTTGTGGCGGTTAATTGAATGCTGGAGAGATAAGGATGTTTGAGAAGTGTTGTAGGTTGTGAATTGATGTTAATTGAAGTGTTGAAATTTTTGATTGTGTTGGGTTCAGTTTGGAAGGGGTTTGTTGTTAGTTTTGGGAGTTGTAGAGTGATTTTGGGTACGAGATGTTAAGGTTTTATGTTGTTGTGATGTTGATTGCATTTTAATGCAATGCTCCTCTATTTTTTGTGGTTAAAAGTAGGGGAGTCTGATCCTCAAGCTTGAACGTGAGTTTCGAAAGCTTTGGAGGTGTGTTTGTCCCATCAGCAAGTGAGGCATTGCGAGTCGGTGAGTGGAAACGTGTTTTCAACTTTGCAAAGGTTTGAAAGTTGTGTTGGGAGTAAAGGATGAATTCTCTCCAGAACTCGGTTTTGGAAATAGTTTGATGCAATTGTTTTACATGATGTGATTACTCACTGTTTATGCATATATTGAGTATGGTTTAATGCTAGAAATTGGTTCAAAATGATGTTAATGAATTTGAGAGTAATGCACGATTTGTTAATGTTTATGAACATTGTTTAATGCAAAAGTTGATACATTGGTTTAATGGTTTTGGATGATGCATATGAAAACATTGAGTTGTTGATGTTAGAATGAGTTATATTTGCAAGTGATGTTATGAAATGGGTTGAAAATGAAATTGGATATAGTTGGCCGGCCATAGGATTGATAGTGCACTATAAAAAGGCACCTTGGATGTTGAGGGGTTTATATGGTGTACCGAATACTCCATCCAAGTACCCTAACGGTAGATGGGTTGTACGATATCATAGACTCCCATTAGTGGATTAAACATCATACCGATGAGTGGTGTTGAGGGGTTTATGAGTACCGAATACTCCACCACGGGTGTCACAACAATGGAGGGGTTTATATGTACCAAATACTCCCGTGTGTGAACCTTGTGTTACCGATAGATTGTTTGTTAGGAGTTGTGGGAAGACTTGTTGAATCCGTGTATCCAACGTTATGTTTTGGTAAATGATCACATGGAAGCCAATATAATAGTTTATGTATCATGAGATGGATTATGTTGTTTAATGTGATTTAAACATGTTTTACTCTTTAAGCCTTGCATTGGTAGTAAGCATGGGAAAGCTTAAATTGTGGGTAGCAAATGGGATTTTGCTGTGGGATCCATGATACATGTTGCATATGGTTTAATATGTTGTTTTGGAAATGTTAAGTGCATGGATTTGATAAGGCATGATAATGTGATGATGATTCAAAAGAGTTTTGAAATGTATTTTACAAATGAATTGAGAAATGGTTTTAAAATGCATTGATGATGGTTGTTTGAGCATTCCTCACTAAGCCTAGTATGCTTATGCTCTCTTTTTGTAATATCCCAAATTTTTGTTAGTGACCAAAATGAAAATTTTGAAAGTTTGATGGTCAAAGTATAAGCTTTGGAAAAGTTTAGGGACTAAATTGTAATTTTTAAAAGTTATGTATTTTAGTCCAGTAAATGAATAGTTCACCCCAAGAATGTCGTTTTCGTGTTACCCAAATTTTTCGCACGGAGCTTGTATTAATGGCTATAAAACAATAAAGTTCAGAAATTTGGAAATCGTAGTTAGATCGAATGAAAAATTGTTAAGCGTGTTCAAGCCAGAGTAGCATAGGATGGACGACCTAATGGGAAGGTTCCTTGTTAGTATTTTTGATTGATAAAAAGGATTTAGCATGAGTCAATAATATTTGTAATGATTATTGTTATAAAATTTTTAAGAGGAATTTCATGGTAATTATCGGTACATCAGATCAAATTGGAATTTTAAAGACAGTTCCAAAAGTTATAAAATGCTATTTTATGAGTATTTTATTGTATTTGGTTGGATTCCAACTAGACTTAGTTGGATTTTTACAAGAATGGCAAACTAGTAAATAAAGAATAATTGGAATGCAAGTTAGTCGTTTGGCAAGGATGGCAATTTTGAAATATTTGAAGTTACAAGGGCTATTTTTGGAAGAAGAAAATTAAAGATAAATCTTGGCCCTTGATTGATGATAAAATCAATCTCAACCGTTGGATAAAAGGGCAATTTTGTAATTTCCCTATTTGAATGAATTTAAAATTCATTAACATAATACAAGTGGCATATTTGTTGCAATTTTAAATTAAAGGCCAAAAAGATGAAGCCTTCTTCATCTTCCAATTTTCAAAAATTAGGGAAAAATTTTCCAAGCTCGATTCAAGCCCCGAAACTCGATTTTCAGGTAATCTTACGAACTGCAAAGTTGTTCTACTCTTCAAGCTCTATCTTTTGATGTAATTAATTCATGGAATACATGTTTGGTTGATGAAAATTTTACATGAGAAGGATATTAGGGTTTATGAACAAAATTGGAGCTTTTGAAATTTTATGATTTCATGGTTGAATTTAAGTTGGAATCAAGCTTATATGAAGTTAAAATCATGTTATTGAGTTAGGATTTAAACCCTACATATCTTGGTTTGTATGGAGAAGATTAGGGTTTATGGATTTAAGTCTAACTTAGTGTTTGTGATGTTGGATTAATGATCTAGTAAGCTTGAATTGTTGTTGGAAGAAAAACCCTAAGTTAAATGTATAGGAACCAATTCGACAAGATTCAAAGTTAAGGGACCAAATCTGAATTTTATGAATTTGATGTGTATTTATATGATAAATGATGATGGAGATGTGAAATTGATGCTAGAATGCTAAACCGATGTTGAATTGAATTGAATTAGTGACCATTTTGACAATTTGTCAAAATCAAGTGACAATAGGAAATGAATTCTTGGGTGGGAATGATTATAGAAGCTTGGAAATGAGGTTTAGAAGTTGAATTCATGCTTGAATCAAGTTGGAAAATTTGGATGTAGTGACCTTTCAAATTCGGCATATTGGAAGAATATTAAGGAAAATTTTGGAAAAATTTCCCTAAGGCTAGAAATGATGTGAGAATGATGTTACAAGGCTTAGAATGTTGTTTGGACCAATTTGGAACTTTGTTAGGTTTTAGGGACCTTTTCACATTTTTTGGGAAATTTAAGGATTAAGGTGAAAATGTTGAATAGTTAATGTGCTATGCTGAAATTTAATGTTAGAAGGGTTCAATTGGATCATTTTGGAAGTTTTCAAAGTGTTGAGGGCCAAATGGCATATTAAGGAAAAATTGAAAATGAAATGGAAATTGGTTAGAAAGTTACGTGTTAATCTTGAAAGTATTTTTGGAATACTTGGATATGTTGTTTAATGATTGAATTTAAAGTTTAGTGGCAAGGGACCATTTTGAATAATTTGGAAAGTTGAGGTGAATTTTAAAAGAATTCATTTTATGGTTATTTTGTAAGATTTGAAATTGTTTTGTGAATTTGTGATGAATATGGATAGTGAAGGATTTTTAGGAAATTTATTCCTAATATATGTGTCTATGTTAGAATGATACTAACATACGCTTTGAAATGTATGTATTTGGTAAACGATGATTTTATAGATCGTGGCCGTGATTAAGATTGTATTACGAACAAATATAAAGACAAGGAAAAAGGTGCAAGAGTAAGGTTTAATCGACAGTAAGATTTCTAGTGAGGCATCAGGTGAGTGCAATGCATACATAACATGATACATGGATGTTTTATAAATTGGATGGTAAGACTTGCTATAAGTCTACCGAGTTTCTATATTGGCATGATATTTATGTCATTGATCATATATTTGACATATTTTAAATATGTCAAAGGTTGAAAATAGGGATGGCAATGGATCTTGGACCCGAGCCGAATTCGTAGATCTAGATCCATTTTATAGGGTCTAGATCCTAAAATTTTGGACCCAACGAATCCGGGCTGAATCCGGATCCTCTGATTAAAGTACGGATCTAGGTCCGAATCTGACATTAAGATCCGGACCTGGACCCGTTTACCCATTTATAGAAAAATCCACCTTTGGTTTTAAAATATATATAAATGACATAGTAGGTTTTAAAATATATATAAATATTTAATAGAGGGAGACACCACAAAAAGTGAGTTCTTATAGGGTTGATTTTTATACTCACCATCTTTCTGAATTGCAATTACTTTGAGGGAATGAAAAGTCACCATTAAAGAGAGGGTTTGATGAGTATAGTTGGTGGAAAAGAGACTGAAATTACCCCAATTTGCGAAAAATTGCCAAGGACATTCTTGCAATTCCGGTTATTCAGTTGCATCGGAAAGTGCATTTAGCATGGGTGGAAGAGTGGTTAGTGCTCATCGTTCTAGGCTTCATTCTCAAACCGTGGAGGCTTTAATGTGCTTGCAAAATTGGATGGTTGAAGATGTCAAAGGTAATTTTGTACTTATTAGTAGTTATATTATTTCCCTTCCTTTGCTTTAATTTTATATTTTACATTATTTTCTAATGTAATTTTTATTTATTTATGACAAAGACACTTTTGAAGGAACACATGCTTGTTCCACTATTAATAAAGATTGTGATGATGATGCGGAAGTGGTGGATATCATTGGCATGGCATTTAAGAAAGTTATGATATTACATAACCTTAATATTAATATTTAATTTTCACAAATATTATTTTCATTAAACAAAATTTTTTCTTTGGTTGGTTGTTTCTTATTTGTTTTAGGATGTTGATGATTTAAGTAGTAACGAAGACTAGGACTCTAAGGAGGTAGAAGTGCGGTACTCAGCTTGCGACAATGGAATGTTTCATGATCTATATTTTTTAATGTTTGTGTTATTCAAAAGACATTTGTGTAATTGTGTTGGAGTTTTTTTGAGACTTTAGTTTATCGTTTTTTATTCTATTACTAGTTGTATTGAAATTAATCTTTCCTCCATTGGAGATGTGATGTGAAATTAGTCAATGATAGTTTTATTACGTTAAAAAATAGGTCAAATGGTCATTTTTTTAATAGACCCATTTTGGACCCAGATCCGTGAGATCTGTTGGATATGGATCTAGGTTCCAATTTTCTAGACTCGCGGATCTGGGGCGGGTCTGGATCCAAGATGTGAAAATGGGTCTAGATCTGGGTCTAGCTAGATCCGGTCCAGATCTAGCCAATTGCCATCCCTAGTTGAAAACAAATGCATTGATCACTAGTTATTGATGATGGTATGTTGTGAATGTTATTTCGGGTATGAACTGCCCAATGTTCAATTATATTGATATACATTGCAATGGATGGAATAAATACGGAAATTATGCCCAAATAAGTCAATTGAGGGACATGATATAGTTGGCATGCCATAGAGTCCACCAGCACGCTGCATAATCGGGAATTTGGGATAGCACTATAGTGTACCTACAGTTCACTTAGTGTATGGTTAGCACAACCTTATAAATGTGCGGGAAGCACTTCGGTGCATATTTGACTCGTGTATCCAAGATCCTCATAGGTCTATATTTGGGCTGTGAAATCGGGCTAAGAAATCGTGCTATGAAATTGGTAAATAATGGATAAACGGGTTAAAGAGTTTATACAATCTTGAAATTATGGCAAGTATATTGGTAGGAAATTATATTCGGTTTATATTATTGATATTTGAATTACATAATGGTAAGACATATCTAGTGATTCGAATGCATGAATACAGTTACATGTCATAAATTATAGTTATGTTAAATTGCACTGATTACTATTATTGCCTCACTAAGTATATACTTAGCGTGTGATGGTTTTCATGCGTAGGTAAAAAGCAGAAATCGGAGTAAGGAGCGGGCATCCTACTTATCCGGAATATAATCAAGGTATCAGTAATAACATGTTTTTTATGATTGATATTTCTAGATGGCATGTATATGTTAAAATTTGTTGGTTATATAGTAATTTATGTTTTATAGTAGATGATGAGTAATCATATTATAATTAAAATCAGGTAATAACCAAATAGAGATAAATTAAGTAATCGAGTAGATTTTTGTTTTAGGCAGTTATATTCTATACACATTATAGGTAAGAATTGTTAAGTTGCTGCCTGAAATCGAACTTAATTCGATAGAATAATAATTCGGTAAAAAATTCTATGCGAAAAAAATAGTGATACTCTAATTGGTATTTATTATAGAATACTGATTAGGGTGTTACACTTTTCCATCAATGCAGAAAACTAAGGTGTGAGGCAGCAAAAAAGTGAGGAAGGAAATCCCAAGACTTGAACTCAAAGCATGATTTGGATATCGAAAAATAGTAATAATGACAATGTGTCGATTAAGGCTTTGGGAGGATTTTGATGAACTACCTGTTGTTGCAAGTTTACTTGCTGTTTTGGACTTGTAATATGTTTTTAAGAGATTGTGATATGGTTTGTTTGAGGCCTTGGATGTGGACTAGGAAGCATGCCTCTAGATTTGATTGCTTGATTATACTAGTTATGCTAGATTGGCTACTAGTGTTAGGATAATGATGTTTAAATATGTTGATGATGTTATATGATGATTAGATAAGTGTTAAGCTTGATTTAAGTAAGCCAAAATGTCATATGTTGGACCTAGAGGTCATTACAGGCATCTGCGTACCGGTACGGGTACTTCAGGATTGGTACGCAGGGTCTGTACGAGGCTCATGGTGTTGAATTTAAGCTACGGGTATCGGTACGTCTAGCCACCGTATCAGTAAGCCTTAAGGGATTTGAATATTTGTTCCTGTACACGGGTTTGAGGATCAGTACCTCCTTCGATTTTAGCTACCCGTGCTGATACGCGGTGTACCGTATTGGTACGCATTTTGGTTACTAGAATCCAGAGTTTTGAGAAAATAAGAAGGGGATCGATACGGGTCAAATTCGTACCAGTACGAGGGTGGTTAACACACCATATCGGTACATGACTTAGTGTATCGGTAAGCTGAGCCGTTTTATCTGTTAACCCATATCGGTACGACCTTGATAGTATCAGTATGTTTTGCTGTTATGTGCTAAATGAGGATGCTGAAGTTTGGAAATCTTGTTATTTGGTCCCTGTTCGATATGAAATGAATTAATTGTGTTCGAGTGGTTGTTTTGAAATGGGATTTGACCCACATGTATGTAATTGGACTAATTAAAGAATGGTAACTTTAAAAATGTAAAATTGTTGAGAATTTATGGAAATTGCATTTTGGTCCCTAAAGTGTTATGTTGTACAGTTGATTCCCGTTTTGAAATTTGTTTAATATGAAAAGCTACCGTTGTGTCGTGCACATATAGGATTCTAATAATGCGTATCTAAACAAGATAAAAAGAAAAAATAGGTTCAGTTTAGGGTTTTAGCTCGAGTTTGCTTCGACAAACCTAATGTGACTCTTTTAGTCTGGTTTCGGCTAGGCAGGCTAAGGGGGTTTGAAAATGGTTTATATGGTGTACTATAAAAAATGTTTTGAAAATGAAATCAGATATAGTTGGCCGGCCATAGGATTGATAGTGCACTATAAAAAGGCACCTTGAATGTTGAAGGGTTTATATGGTGTGCTGAATACTCCATCCAAGTACACTAACGGTAGAGGGGTTGCACAGTACCGTAGACTCCCGTTAGTGGATTAAACATCGCACCAATGAGTGGTGTTGAGGGGTTTATGAGTACCGAATACTCCACCACAGATGTCACAATGGTGGAGGGGTTTATATGTATCCTTGTGTTAGATAGATTGTTTGTTAAGTGTTGTGGGAACACTTGTTGATGTCGTGTATCCAATGTTACGTTTTGGTAAATAAAACTTGGTAAATGATCACTTGGAAGCCAATATAATTGTTTATGTATCATGGGATGTATTATGTTGTTTAATGTGATTTAAACATGTTTTACTCTTTAAGCTTTGCATTGGTAGTATGCATAAGAAAGCTTAAATTGAGGGTAGCAAATGGGATTTTTCTTTGGGATCCATGATACATGCTGCATATGGTTTAATATGTTGTTTTGGAAATGTTAAGTGCATGGATTTGATAAGGCATTATAGTGTGATGATGATCCAAAAGAGTTTTAAAATGCATTTTATAAATGTATTGAGAAATGGTTTTAAAATGCATTGATGATGGTTGTTGCTTGAGCATTCCTCACTAAGCCTAGTGTGCTTACGCTCTTTTTTCCGTCAATACAGAAAACTAAGATGTGAGGCAGCAAAGAAGCGAGGAAGGAAATCCCAAGATTTGAACTCAAAGTATAGTTTGGATATCGAAAAATAGTAATAATGGCAATGTGTCGATTAAGGCTTTGGGAGGGTTTTGATGAACTCCCTGTTGTTGCAAGTTTACTTGTTGTTTTGGACTTGTAATATGTTTTTAAGAGATTGTGATATGGTTGGTTTGATGCCTTGGTTGTGGATTAGGAATCATGCATCTAGATTTGATTGCTTGATTATGCTAGTTGTGCTAGATTGGCTTCTAGTGCTGGGATAGTGATGCTTAACTATGTTGATGATGTTATATGATGATTAGATAAGTGTTAAGCTTGATTGAAGTGAGCCAAAGTCTTATATGTTGGACCTAGAGGTCATTACAGGCCTCTATGTATTGGTACGGGTACCTCAGGATCGGTACGCGGGGTTTGTACGAGGCTCAAGGTGTTGAATTTATGCTACGTGTACCGGTACAACTAGCCAAGGTATTGGTATGCCTTAAGGGATTTGAATGTTTGTTCCAGTACACGGGTTTGAGGATCGGTACGCCCCGTTCAATTTTAGCTACCCGTGCCGATACGTGGGGTACCGTATCGGTACGCATTTTGGTTACTAGAATCTAGAGTTTTGAGAAAATAATAATGGGATTGGTACGGGTCAAAGCCATACCAGTACGAGGGTGGTCAACACACCGTATCGGCATGCGACTTAGTGTATCGGTACGTTAGGCCGTTTTATCAGTTCACCCGTATCGGTACGACCTTACCAGTATCGGTACGCTATGTTGTTATGTGCTAAATGAGGAAGCTGAAATATGGAAATCTTGCTATTTGGTATCTGTTCGATATGAAAGGAATTTATTGTGTTCGAGTGGTTGTCTTGAAATGGGATTTGACCCACATGTATGTAATTGGACTAATTAAAGGATGGTAACTTTAAAAATGAAAAATTGTTGAGAATTTATGGGAATTGCGTTTAATATGTTTAATATGTTTAATATGAAAAGCTACCGATGTTTCGTGCACATATAGGATTCTAATAATGCGCATCTAGACAAGATAAAAAATGGGTTTAGTTTAGGGTTTTAGCTCGTGTTTACTTCGGCAAACCTAATGTGACTCTTTTAGTCCGGTTTTGGCTAGGCCAGGCTAAGGGGGTTACAGGTTGGATGTATTGTAACACCCCGATTTTGGGCTTAGATGTTTTAAAGGTTGGTTCGAAGGTCCGGTGGACCGGTATTAGAGATTCGAGTTGATTTCACAATTTAATTGGATTAATTATTTTTTATGGTGATAAAATTATAGAAAAATATGCTAAAATAATTATTTAATATACTAATGATTATGGTCAAATCAATTTTGGAAAATTTTTTTGGAAGGGTGACATTTTGGTTAGTGACCAAAATGTAATTTTTGAAAACTGTTTTTATAAGTGACTAAAATGAAAAGGATCAAATTCTTAGAATCCTTAAGGAGATAATTTACCAAATTTTTGCTGGTGATTTCTCTCTTGAATTAAGTCTTTTTAACATGTGTTTTAAAAGATAATTAAAAGGGATTTTAGATATTAAAGTTAGTTATCACTTTTAAAGAAATTTGACGTAACTTTTCTCTCCACTTCTTTTCTGCCAAACACTCTTATTTTCATCAAATCACAGAGGTGAGAGACTTGTTTTCTTAATTTATTGATTTGTAATTGATTCTTTATCTTTGATTTACAAAACCTTATTGAATTCTTGTGTTTTTCAAGCTTTAAACAATCAATTGAGGGAGAAATCGCACAATAGAGGTAAGGTTCATTCTTCTCCTCTATTAATTGTTTTTATTGATATTTCCCAAGTATTTGATCTTTGATTTATGATTTATAACCTGATTTTGTGTTTTTATAATGATTAATTGATTTAATTGGGTAAAATTGATGAAATAGTGGAAGATCCGAATTGGATCTATTTTCCAGTGTTGACGATTGTTTTTAAGCATATTTTGGATGTATTATGTTTTTGCTAAGTTGATTTTAACAATGGAATCCCGAAACTCTTGAATCCCTAGTTGTTAAGGTTGTTAGATTTGTGTTTTTGTGGTGTTGAAGTGGCTGGGTAGTTGCTAGAAGTCTTTGGATGAATTATTCATGTATTTAAGTGTTAATTGATGATGTTTGTTGGTTTGAATCGTTGTAATAAGACTGGGTTAAGTTTCAGAAGTGTTTGATGATGATTTTGGTATGTTTCAAATAAGTTTTGAGTGGGCAACTTCAGAGTTGCAGGTAATTGCTTGTATGCAATGGTTTGAATGCATAATGATGCATTTCCCCTCTGGTTTTATGTGGTTAAAACAAGGGATAATCAAAGCGATGAAGCTTGACGTTGATTTTGGTTTGCCAAAAGCTTGATTCGGGTTGGCGAGCAAAGCGAAGCGTATCGGTGAGTGGAAACTGGTTTAAACGCCTTTAAAAGGTTTAATAAAGGTTGTTGGGAGTTTAGGTTAAGTTTGAAACACTTACCTAAGCTTGGAAGTAAGTTTTCCCTCTTTTGCTCTTTAATATCGGTTTTGATACGAGCGTGTGTAATTCATGTTTTGGTCGTAGACATTGTTTGATTTACTTACTAGAAATGCAAGATTTTAAGTACATATGCAGGGGTTTAAAAGTATAAGAAATGCTAGTGAACATTGGTTTTCATTTTGGTTGGGAATGGTGTTATTGCTTTGGCAGTGTGATTGCACATGTGGTGGCTTTGTATAAGGCATTGTAAAATAGTGAGTAAATGGTTTTGTAAATGATAAATTGGCTGTGTGACATGATGAGAAAACATTCGGACATAGTTGGCATGCCATAGGATGAAGTATACTATAATATGTTAAAAATCGATCGTGGTTAAGAGTCCTTGAGGTAAGTGGTCAGCTACTCGGATTATAATGTTGTCACTTGGGTTGAGCGGTCAGTTCCCCTTGTTGATGTTGTTCTTGCGATCGACAAGGGTGTTGTATTTTGCAATCGACATGATATGGGTCATGGTAGTGGTCGACTATCATGGGAGATCCGTGTATCTGAAATGTAAGGTTAACGATCGGTTACTTAAAGATTAGTGGTCAGCTAATCAAGGATAAAGGTCATCTATCTGGGGTCACTATAAATGCCAATATATGAGAATTCAAGTGTTGAACTTATTTTATAATGCTTTGGAATTTGAGCACGGTTTTGTATATAATGCTTTGGATTTTAAGCATGGTTTTGCATGTAATGCTTTGGAACTTAAGCATGGTTTGTATATAATGGTTTGGGAATTTAAGTATGTGGATTATAATGTTTTGCATATGGTCGATATGCATGTTATAATTGGAATCATTAGAACTTGCTTAGGTCGTAATCATGGTTTGAAAACAAGTGTTTAGTTTTCAAGGGTTAATGCATCAATGTTTTAAAGAGCATCCTTACTAAGCATGTGTGCTTCCGCTCTCTTTTTCCTAATGATGCAGAGCATTGAAGTTTTGGGGCTGCAAAGGCAAGGCTAAAGCAATCATAAGACAAAGATTACATTTGAGTATGAACTCAGTTTAAGTTTCCGGTTAGTAAGGCAATGTGTTCGCCATATTTTGGGGATTTGTATTTCTATTTTCCATGAGTTTTAAGCATGAGTAGTGCTGGATATTATGGTTTGTTGGATGTTGGTTGAGCTTGAGTGAATCTTGCCTATGTTGTTGCTAGCCAAGTGCTAGAGTATGCATCTAGTTGGTTTTGCATGGTTTGATGATTCAAGCAAGTTTGGTTTGATGCTATAAATGTGCAAGCATGCCGAGTATGCCTTAAATGTACCAAATGTGAGTTTTGGTTGCTTGGTGAAAAGTTTTTAGGAAGCATGCCTATAGGATATTTTGCGTAATTTAAATGCCATGAGTATTTGTTGAATCTGTGATGCTTTGGATGGTAATGTACTTAGTGTTGTTGTATAAGTGTTTAAAGCATGTTGAAGTGTTTTGGTTATCATCAAAGTGTGTTTAGACAGCAATTTGGGACATTACAGGTCCAGGCGTACCGGTACTGGTGTCCCTGTTTCGGTATGGGTAAGCCATTCCAGGCTTAGAGTACCGCTATGCAGGCAGCTGTTTCGGTACGGGCCAAGGCAAAATAGGCCAGTGTTTCGGTACTCGGGGAGGCGTTTTGTAACACCCCCAACGTATATTTGATATTGAATACACATTAAAGATGTTACTAACTAATTTACACTGATATTCAGACTTGTAGATTTTTTTTTCAACAAAATAATTCAGTGGTTGGCCCTTTCTCAGTTTTCAAACAAGACTATGTCTGGCAACCGCAGCTAGTTTTGACCCTGAATTGGTTTGTAAAATACTTTAAGCAGTTATTAAAATGATAATATAATTCAGGGTGAAAACTATGTTTGCTGCCTAGACCCTTTATTGATTTTAAAATCACTACGCGATAAACGACCAACTAAGTTTAAAATTGTTTAAAGCATCTTTTCTAATATTTTTAATTCATTGAACTAAATCATGTTGCCAATTCATACATCCACATTAACTTATAAGTAGAGTACAAAAATTTAGTCATACAGAATAACTACTTATTTATTATCTATACATGCCCCACTAGACTAGGATGTGGTGATACTTACTGATAATACATACTAACTTGATCTAGTGATGTGTAGCTCCTCCTCTGCTATCTAGTTTGAAGTACTTACGTGTGATACAAAACACACGTTAAGTATAACTTAGTGCGACATAACCATAACAATGCAAAACAATGATTATCAATAGCACATCTCTGCAGATTGGCAAGTTTTTCCAACTGCAGTTGATAACAGTTTAATCATGTATAATTCATTTAACCAATATAATATTCAAATCATAGAATTCCATCTGTCTTACCAGTCTTGTGTACTTTAAGCTTTTTAGCTTAACTACTTGCATAAATACATTTCAAGTATTATAGCTAAAGTATAAAATCATGCCATCTGTAATGCAGGAATAGTCATGTATCATGACTATCTTAAAAAAATCATGTCATTATTATTCTATATTTATCAGGTATTCACATACATAATAATTTCTTTAACATAAACATGCTTTTAATATGACTCATATTATCTACCAATTCTATCATAGAATCATGATATCAATGGTTCATGTTCATCAAGTAGTCATGCTTTCATCACATAATCATTGGCATATCTATCCTATAACATGGTCATACTTTCATCATGCAATAATTGGCATAATTGCATATCATTTTCTTTATCATAGCCATACTTTCATTATGCAATCATTTGCATATCATTTTCTTTATCATAGCCATACTTTCATTATGCAATCATTTGCATATCATATTCTTTATCATAGCTCAAAGTACAAAATTATGTGATGCCATGGTACGCGAGTCATCACGACACCTAGTGTCTACGACGCAGTAGCGTCTGTATCGCCGAAGCGGCTGAGATGAGTACGTACTCGAGGACACTCTTTGCTCCTTATACTCGCAAATTTTGTGCTATGTAACACCGTAGTGTTTGAAATGACTCCGTAGAGTCTAACTCGACTCCGTAGAGTCTATCTCGACCCCGAAGAGTCTATCTCAACCCCGAAGAGTTTATCTCGCACCGTAGTGCTATGACGCAGCTGCTAAGACTCTTTTTGGATATCCAATTATACCAAAGACTCTCACACTCGTACTTGGGCACCACAATATAATATTTTCTTATTCAATATCCAATCCTTCAATACTATTATCCATAATTCGATAATGGGCAGTTCATACCCAAATATCTAAAATCCGATTTATCTTTAATAAATCATTATTCCATATCCATGTATTACAAATATCATTTAATATTTCTTTGATCAACATACATTTTCATTATTATCAAAGTTGATTTATTGCAAGTCTTCATCACATTATATATAAACAGATAAAAATGCATTCATTCATCTCACATATATAATAAATAAATAAAGTACACTCACCTGGGCCATTTATTAGCATGCATCACTAAATTCTACACGATCCTTTCCTTCATAGTACCTCGAATCTTCTTTGATTTGGATTTGATTTCATTAACCACATAAATATAAACAAATATTTGTTAGATTCATTTCTAACAATAATTCGATCAAGCTATCTAATCATTTAACATAAAATTTTCCATAATTAACTTCTAATTTATACTAATTTCTTCTTATTTTTCTACTTGTCAATTTAGTCTCATCACTTGCTTCAAACCACCAATTCATCATCTTCTTCATCAATTCAAAATAATTCCCTCAAATTTTCTTTCTTTGCCAAAATAGTCACTAAAATGCAAAGGTAAGGATTCAAACTTCTTAACTTTGCAATTTAGTCATCAAATCAACATTACTACCTTAATTCTATTATTTTAACTAACTAAAAAAATCAGATTTAATCTCCATCGAAGAATTCATTTCGTATTTGGTCACTTGATTTTGACAAATTGTCAAAATGGTCACTAATTCGATTCAACATCGGTTTAGCATTCTAACATCAATTTCACATCTCCAACATCTTTAATTACATAAATATACTCCAATTTCATAAAAATTCAGATTCGGTCCATTAACTTTGAAGCTTGCCGAATTGGTCCCTTTGTATTATAATTTTAATTCTAACTTTATACAACATATTCGATTCATAAAATTATAATTTCATAAAATTTTCCTATTATTCTTCCATGTGGCCGAATTGGTCACTTGGCTTCTCTAGGCTCATTTTTCATCCAAACAACATTCTAACATGCTTAAATAAATTTTCCAACATATATTCTTCATTTCCAAGAATTAACATATAAAACCCCAATTTATTTATACATGCCAAATTTGGGTGTCTAAGCTTTTCAAGGACTTTATTTTAGTCCAAATGCCATAATTAAACTTCTAAATTCATAATCTCTTCAAATCTATCACTAGGATAATTTTCAAAATATTTCTCTAAATTTTGCCATGTATACCAAAATGGCCACTTAAAGGACTAATTGAGGATTTTTCATCCTAACATCAAAATCAAGCTTCTAATATTATCAATCTTTCATTTTCATTATCAATTTCAAAACCCTAAATAAAATCCCAAATTCTAGGGTTAGGATTTTTAGTCCTTAAACATGAAATTAATCACAATCTAGGCTTGATTCCATCTCTACAACACTAGATTTGTATAGATCAAACTTCAATCTAAACATGAAACCCTATTTTCTCTCTTTTCTGGAACATAATCAAATCTTCATAAATCTTGATAAAATTACTATCAAATGAAATAGAATTGAAAATAGATCAACTTTCTACCAAAAACATACCTTGAATCTTGTTCGGGAGCCTTCAAAATGCTTGGGGAAAATTTTTGTGTATTTTCCCCTATTTTTCTCTTGTATTTCGAATTGGAGGGAAGAAGATGAACACTTTTTTTCATCTTTTATTAATTTATTCCACATGTAGAAATTAAAAATGAATTTTAATTCATTTTATTCCAATTAACCAAAATGTCCCTCAACTAGATTCATATTTACTAGTTGTCATTCTAGTTCAATTCCAACCAAATTCCATTCAACTTTAACCAAAATAGATTAATGCTTTATGTTGCGCGTAATAAGTGCTACGCAATTGTGCAAGTGTACACGTTGCAAGTTATAGTATAAAAGATATCGTCTCCACAGGGATTGGTGCCACTTCAAGAATCTAGTCTCTTGCACTGTGAAAAGTAAAAACACAAATAAAGGATTATAGGAGTTTAACTAATAACTAAACTAGAAAGCAATAAAGTAAAAGAAAAGATGAGATCAAATGAGAGAGAGATAGGCCAGGTTATCGTGAGTTGAGGTGTGATAGCCGATTGGATCGTCTTGGTAAAAGAGTGCACGGGCAACTCAGTTGCCGTGGCAACTTGCACAACGGGGTTGCCTTGGCAACTAATCGATGGTTGCCTGGGCAACTAGTTGGGCAACTACTTGGGCGTCTGGGCAACAATCTTCAAGGTTCGGCAGAGCATTCTTCAATGGTTTCTTCTTATCCCTAAGTCAAAACTCTAGCTACTTGTGCATGCCTTGATAATACATCCCTGCGTGAATCAAGGGTGAACAACAACCAATCTTGCGCTCCTTTTAGCCGTTGAAATCCTTAACTTATTCCTAAGCCGGATTAATCTTCACCATCAATAGATTGAATAAAGATCATATTCATTCGTTTCTTGAATCTAACTCTCCCGATATTAGATAAATAGATGAAATCGCGAGATCCTCTCCCAATTCACTCGCAAACAAGAATAAGAACCAAGAATGAATAAACCTTGAATAGAAAAGTGCAAACTCTTATTACCTAAACAAAAACAATAGTTTCTCACAACCACAAAACACAATAACCATAGCCAAATAGATTTAGTTCATGGCTAGGTTCCAAAGAAACACAAGATAAATAATCCCTAGCATGAACCCAATCGAACAAGAAAGAAAAGGATGAAGAAGGAGGCTTGTCGAAATCCTCCTTGCCCTAGATGCTTGTCGAAAATTCTCCCCTCTTGCCCTCCTTGGACTTGTCGAAATTCCCCTCTCTTGCTCTCTATGGATTGTCAAAATCTCCTTCCTATTTATAGGGCTAGGGAAAAGTCCATCTTTGAGGAGGAAGTTAAGTTGGAATTAAATTATCTTTAAAGAATATAATTCTTTATTATAATTATATTCCTACTAGAACTTCTCCTATCTTCTTGGAATTTAATTCTTCTTTAATCTCTGCATGGAAATCAAATTCCTTTGGGTTTGGGCTTTGCTCCACGTCATCTTGGGCTTGTCTAGTCATCAATTTCGATTACCATATCACCTTTGCTCTTGTCGACAATTGCCATGGCAACTGGCTCAGCGTCTCCTTCATGCATTGCCCTGGCAACTAGTTCGGCATATCCTTCATGTATTGCCCTGGCAACTAGCTCGGCCTTGCTTTGGCAAGTGATCCTGCATATACACACAAAACACACCAAAGCAGCATCTTTTCCCACAAAAACTACCAAGTTATCTAATCAAGCTCAACGATGGAAGGAAACATGGATTAATGCATGAATGGCTAATTATGCAACTAATATGAGCCTAAGTCTAACAATAATATGAGTAAAAAGGGTAAGAAAAATAGTACTTTTGAACACTTATCACACCCTCAAACTCGAACTATTGCTTGTCCTCAAGCAATGCAAACTCATAATTACTTGCCAAGACTTGAATTTTCACAAACTTAGCTTTGAACTTGATTTCAATTCTCTGAACCGGGGCACAAAGTATGATTGGCTCTTTATTTTTCGAAAATCTTAGGAGTTACTCGAAATCAAACTATAATGCTTGTGAGTGTGTGCGGAGTTGTGTGCAAGTTGATTTTTTGGATTCTATGCAAACAAGAGGTTTTCAAATTACTTTATTGGGTTCTTTTTAACATGTCTTAACTAGAGCCAGTTTTTGGGCACCTCTAGTGTTTTGTTTTTAGTTTTCTTAAGTTAATTTATTCGACTAGAGCCGGTTTCGGGCACCTCTAGCAATCAATTTTTTTAACATATACTAGAGCCAGTTTCGGGCACCTCTAGTGATCAATTTTTTAGCACATGCTAGAGCCAATTTCGGGCACCTCTAGCATTCATCCAATTTTTATTCGAATCCCCCAATTTGTTAATTATCAACCTAAGTTCACTAGAATTCCTTAAATCAATCAAACCACAACAGTGTTTCATCAAATTTAGCATCATAGTAAAATTCTAAGTTTTTCCATGGTTATCCTAGAATAAAAATTCTATCAATTAAGTGCATTGGCAAAGTCATCATCGGATATTCATCAAATCTAAGCAATTCTTGTTCCAACTAAAGGCATGGAAGCAATTTATTTATCCTAAATGTAATACTTAAGATGAATGTAACTAAACATGGTAACTACTAATAACAATCCCCCCCAAACTCGAGTAAGGCATTGTCCTCAATGCATGCATAAAAGAAAATAAAAATAACGAAAAATAAAATGCATACGAGGGCTTACTCCGAGAGTTCGTCATCGTAGATGATTAGTTTCCTTTTGGTCGGTGTCTTGATTCTCTTGCTCGAACGCGATGGTTGTTTTCTTGTTGCCGGTGGTGGAATCGATCCTCGTACGGGGTTGTCCTCATCGTCCTCTTCATCAGTGTCATTGGCTTTTCGCTTGGAGGATTCAATTGGTGCGGTCTTTGTTGGTTCAATGGAGGACTCGTCCGAATCTGAAAAATCAGAAAATGATTCCGTAGGAGTTGATTCAGGCATAGGTGCTTTACCTTTGGCTTTTGCAGTGGTTGCCGGGATATCTTTAGCTTTGGTTGCCGTGGCATCTTCAGGGTTGGTTGCTGTGGCATCAGCTTGTGCGTGTACGATGTAGGTTGCTGCGGCATCATCTATTGCGGTTGCTGTGGCGACTGCTTCATTGGTTGCCGGGGTAAGGATCTCGGCGGGAAAGATTGGGAACGGCACGCGATTGTTCGGGTACTTTTCTAGGATGACTTGGGTGATGGCATTGTTGTGCTCCTTCATGTACCGCATGAACATTAGTTGCCGGTCTTCAATTTGCCTTAGGTGGCTTGCCAATGGGTGCAAAAGTGCTTCAAAGTGTCCCGGGGTTGATGGCCGAGTTGCCCGGGCGTTAGGTGCTTGGGCATTTTGGATTACCGGGGCGGCAGGAGTTGCCTTGGCAATTGGAGGCCTTGAAGAATCTCCCGGTGCCTCTCCCATTAGCTTTCGGATTAGTGCTTGATTCCAACCAGACTTGGATAGGGCCTTTTCATCGGTGGACTCACTTGGGACATGCATCTCCTTGCAAAGATTAGAAATTAAGCAAGGGAAGAAAAGAGAACCCTTATCTTTTGAGCTGCATACAAAAATCTCATCACAAATAATTTTTCCAATGTTAATGATGCGATTATGCAAAATAGAATGTATGAGCAAAAGACGTGGTATATCAACGGTAGTATTGTGTATGGTGGGCATTAAAGAAGTTTTAACAAACTTATTCCATAGTTTTGCCTCGGGTTTAAGCCGAAGGCGATTTATCGTGCCCTTGTATTTACCGTCGTTCCAATGAGTTCCCGGTTGAGTGAGTTCTTGAAGAACCTTGTCGAGTTGCTTGGGAGTGATTTGATCAACGAAGGCTTGATGCTCGTCCTTCTCAATGTAAAGCCCGTAAAAGGTGTTGATGTTTTCGGGACTTATGAGTATGGCCTTGTCACGAATAAAAACATAAGGATTATCCGGGTTAGGTGAGTGAGCATAGAATTCTCTTACCCATGAGATGTTACCCGGTTCCGGTTGATGGCAAAAGATTTGCCACTTTTGATGTGCAATCCTCTCGAAGATGAATGGTTTAAGGCCGAAATCTTGATGAGAGTTGGAGTATTCAAAGCCTTGTTCTTCATGAATCTTCCGGCTTTCAAACTTGGATTGAAATCTTTCTTGAACCACCGGTGTAGCAAACTTCTTGTATCTTGGTTCTTTGGAGGAACTTGGATGAACTAAAAATTTAATCTTGGATGCCATGAATGATCTTGGTTGTGAGTTTTGTAAAAACAAAGAAAAGAAAAGAAAAGAAACTAAAAAGTTGCAAGATAGAAAGTAGGAATAGGTTAAGGGTGATGGGTTTTATAGAAAAGATAGGTGGGATTAGGGGAAAACGAAAAAGGGTTTAGGGTGAAGGAGAAGTTGACGACAAGGGGTTGTGATTAGGGTGAATTGGAGGCTTTATATAAGCCTTAGATTCAGCCCATTAGTTTCCTTGTTGAAGATGTTTTCCTACTTGGATTAAAATTCCTCTTTATCTTGAACTTTTTTTCCTACAATTCAAAAACAAATCAAATAAGGATTAAAGATAAAAGAAAATAAATAAAGATTTATAAAGGGATTCTTGACTTAAAAAAATAAAATCTATCCTAAAAAAGTAATAATAATCGGAAATAATAAATAATAAAATAAAATAAAATAAAAATTCGAAAAAAAATAATCAAAAAATAATCAAAAAATAAAAATAATAAAAGAAAAATAAATAAATAAATAAAAATAAAAATATCAAAGGGAGAGCATGCTCATGCATCTCCTAAGTTGACCACTTCTTTGTTACGTTCCACATGGGCACCATTGTAGTGCTTCAATCTTTGTCCATTAACTTTGAATTCATGGTTGTCAGAGATGGACTTGATTATCACAGCACCATGGGAGAATGGTTTGACGACTTCGAATGGTCCCGACCATCTTGATTTCAGCTTTCCCGGGAAAAGTCTTAGCCGAGAATTGAATAAGAGAACTAGTTGCCCTGGCATGAATTGCTGCGGCAATAGTTTCTTGTCATGCCATTGCTTTGTTTTCTCCTTGTAGATTCGTGCATTGTTATAGGCGAGTGCACAGAATTCTTCTATCTCATTGAGGTCCAACAAACTCTTTTGTCCGGCACTTTCCCAATCCATGTTCACGGTCTTGATTGCCCAGTATGCCTTGTGTTCGATTTCCACCGGTAGATGGCATGTCTTGCCATAGACAAGTCGGAAGGGGGACATACCTAAAGGTGTTTTGAATGCAGTGCGATATGCCCAAAGTGCGTCATCTAGTCTTAATGACCAATCCTTCTTAGAGGGATTTACAACTTTCTCGAGTATACCCTTCAATTCTCGGTTGGAAATTTCTGCTTGCCCGTTGGTTTGTGGGTGATATGCCGTGGCGATGCAACATATTGGCAATTAGTCTGTTGTCAAAATGCTTGCCTTTGTCACTGATAATTGCTCTTGGCATCCCAAACCGTGTAAATATGTTTTTCTGCAAGAATCGTTGCACGGTCTTGGAATCGTTGTTGGGAACTGCAGCTGCCTCCACCCATTTAGACACGTAATCGATGGCAAGTAGAATGTAGAGGTTGCCGAATGAAGATGGGAAAGGTCCCATAAAATCGATCCCCCATACATCGAACAATTCCACCTCAATGATGTTTTGGAGCGGCATCTCATGTCGTCTAGAGATATTGCCCGTCCTCTGGCAACGATCATATTGCCTGTAAAAGTCTTGGGCATCTTTGTACAATGTTGGCCAATACAAACCGGATTGCAAAACTTTGGCCTCGGTACGAGTTCCTCCAAAATGTCCTCCATAGGGTGAAGAATGGCATTGCCAAAGTACATTCTATTGCTCTTCTTCAGGGACACATCGGCGTATAACCTGATCTGCACATTGTTTAAACAAAAGAGGCTCGTCCCAAAAGTAATGCTTAGCATCATGGCAGAACCGCTTCTTCCCTTGGTGAGTAATGCCATAAGGTAAAATACCACAAACAAGGAAATTAACTAAATCCGCGTACCAGGGTATTGCCGAGGCATGCACGTCAAAGGCTGTTGTGGCATCGAGAGTTGCCGAGGCGTGTGCATCCATGGTTGCCGAGGCGTTGAGGGTTGCCGAGGCAACTAAAATTTGTTCATCTGGGAATGCATCACTTATCTCTAGATCTGCGTCCTCCTCCCTTTTGCGTTCTAAACGTGATAAGTGGTCGGCCACTTGATTTTTTGTTCCTTTCCTATCCTTAATTTCAATATCAAATTCTTGTAAAAGTAATATCCAACGAATCAAACGAGGTTTAGCATCCTTTTTAGCAAATAGGTATTTGATTGCCGAATGGTCCGTATGAACAATTACCTTTGTACCAATCAAATAGGATCGGAACTTGTCAAATGCGAAAACTACAGCTAATAACTCTTTCTCCGTTATTGTGTAATTCACTTGAGCACTATTAAGAGTTTTACTAGCGTAGTATATCACATGGAAGGTCTTACCTGTGCGTTGGCCTAGGAATGTTCCTACCGCGAAATCACTTGCATCACACATGAGCTCAAAAGGTAGCGTCCAATCTGGTGGAACGACAATGGGTGCTGAGGCAAGCTTTTCCTTTAGGGTTTTGAATGCTTTGGTGCAAGAATCATCAAAATCGAAGACTTTATCCTGTTCAAGCAAATTGCACAAGGGTTTAGTGATTTTAGAAAAATTATGAATGAAACTCCTGTAAAAACCTGCATGTCCAAGAAAACTTCGAATTCCTTTAACCGAACTTGGTGGGGGTAATCTCTCGATCACGTCCACCTTGGCTTTGTCTACTTTAATTCCCTTGGATGAAATCGTGTGGCTGAGCACTATTCCTTCATCTACCATAAAATGGCATTTCTCCCAATTGAGGACTAAATCAGTTTCTTCACATCCTGCCAACACCTTCTCTAAATATCCGAGACAACTGTCGAAGTCATTACCAAAAACAGAAAAATCATCCATGAAGATCTTAAGGAAGTCTTCGACCATGTCTGAAAAGAGTGCCATCAAGCATCTTTGGAAGGTTGCCGGGGTGTTACACAATCCGAACGGCATCCTTCGGAAGGCATAAGTACTGTATGGTCATGTGAAGGTTGTCTTTTCTTGATCTTCTGGTGCTATGGCAATTTGATTGTAACCTGAATAACCATCAAGAAAACAATAAAAGGGTTTACCTGCAAGACGGTCAAGCATTTGATCAATAAAGGGTAATGGGAAGTGATCTTTCCTGGTGGCTTTGTTTAGCTTTCGATAATCCATACAAACCCTCCAACCGGTCACAGTCCTGGTTGGAATGAGTTTATTGTTTTCATTACTTACCACTGTTATACCTCCCTTTTTCGGTACACATTGTACCGGACTTACCCACGTACTATCAGAGATAGGGTATATAATGCCGACATCAAGCCACATGATGATTTCTTTCATTACAACCCTTTTCATGGCATGATTCAGTCTCCTCTGGGCCTCGATTGAAGGTTTGTTATCATCTTCCAACAAAATCTTGTGCATGCACACTGCCGGGCTAATTCCCTTCAAGTCGACAATTGTCCACCCTATTGCCTTTTTGTGTAGCTTCAACATCTTGATCAACTTCTTTTCCTGCTCAGGCTGTAACTTAGAAGAAATAATTACAGGCAATGTATTATCGGTTCCTAAGTATGCATATTTTAGTTGCTCTGGCAATTGTTTCAACTCAAGAATCGGTGGTTGTTCAATAGAGGATTTTTCGACCTTACCTTCCTTAACTGAGTAATCCAGTGGTTCAAAGTATGTACCTGGTCGATTGACTAGCCAATTTGCCTCTTCTTGTTGTTCCTCATCGACCGGTTCTTCATACTCCTCAGGTTCCTTTTGATCGGCAATGTAGTTGCCGAGGCAACTAAATTCCTCGTCGAAGTTAAACTCTGCCGTGGCATGAAGAAGTTGGCATTCTTCTGGATCATCGGCATGCCTTAGTGTTTGGAACACATTTAGTTTAACTTGCTGGTCATTTACCCTCATTTTGAGTTCTCCCTTTTCAACATCGATCAAGGTTCTCCCTGTTGCTAGGAATGGTCTCCCTAGAATGATGGGTGCACGCTCATATGCTTCACAATCCAAAACAATAAAGTCAGCAGGAAAAATAAATTTATCAACTTTTACCAGTATGTCCTCGTTTTTTCCCTCTGGATGCACATAGGATCTGTCGGCTAGCTGTAGCATAACTGTTGTAGGTCTTGCATTTCCGATTCCTAGTTTCTGGAAAACCGATTTAGGCATCAAGTTTATGCTAGCCCCAAGGTCGCATAATTCTTTCCCGACATAGTGATTTCCAATGGAACAAGGTATTGTGAAACTTCCGGGATCTTTCAACTTGGGTGGCATACGATTATGCAACATTGCCATGCATCCCTCTGTTGCGGCAACTGTTTCAAACTCTCCTAGCCTTGTTCTCTTGGACACAATGTCTTTAAGAAACTTGGCATAGTTCGACATTTGTTCAATTGCTTCCACCAATGGCAAGTTGATGTGTACTTGCTTTAGGATATCAAGAAACTTCTTGAATTGATATTCTTGCTTTTTTCCCTTCAACCTTTGTGGGAATGGTGGTGGAAATCGGATATCTTCGATCCTTTCATTGGTTTGAAACCTGATTGACGGCATTGCCGGGACAACTGGAGTTGCCGAGGCAGTATCAACTGGGGTTACCGAGGCGTGCTTATCGCAAGTTGCCAAGGCATCTTTATCGTCGGTTGCTGAGGCATGCTTATTGCCGGTTGCCGCGGCAATTCCTAGTTCAGCATCTGAGGCTTTGCCGCTAGGTTCATCTTGATCTTTTTGTGGAGTTTTGTTTGATGAGCGATTTTGAGCCTCTCTAAGTTGTTGGCCACTTCTAGTGGTGATCGCCTTACATTGCTCATGGCCAGTTCCTCTTGCGACTTCAGTACCGCTAGGTAAACCTTCTTGCGGTCTAGTATTCAGATTTTGAGCAAATTGTCCGACTTGATTTTCCAATGATTTGATTGCCGCCTCTTGGTTTTGCAATCTCATCTCGGTCCTGTTAATAAAAGCATCAGTTCTTTTTATGAAGTTACTATTCTCAGCCATATAAGATTCAGTTTTCATCATAAAAGCATTTAGAGAATTTTCCAAAGAACTAGAAGTTGTCGGTTGTTGCTGCGGCTACTGTTGCCATGGCATATTCTGCTGGAATCCCGATGCTTGTGCATTTTGATTGTTCTGGTTTAGAGCATTGTTGGGATTGCTCCATGAAAAATTTGGGTGCTTCTTCCAAGCTGGATTATATGTATTGGACATCACATTGTTGTTCCGATTGTAATTCCCCACATAGAAGTTGGATTCGGATTTCGCATACATTGAGAAGAATTATGGTTATCACCACATAACTCACAAAAAGAATCCATTACCTTGACTTCATGTGTGTTGTTGTTTGTTTTTGCATGTTCGGACCATCTTGGTTAAAGTGGCCAATTGTGCGAAATTGAATCGATGATCCTAGTTCATGTATTGTGGCTTGGCGTCTAACTCCTCCTCTTCTAGTAGATGGGAATTGATAATCATTCTTGGCCAGCCTGTTTAAAATTTGCATTGCTTCCTCCGGCGACTTATCTAGGAGTATGCCGTTTGCCGAGGCATCTAGCATCATCCTTGTTGGTGTATTCACGGCGTTGTAAAACATTGTTACTTGAGTCCACACCGGGAATCCGTGTAGGGGGCATTTGTCTAGAAGTTCTCTATATCGATCCCAAGCCTCGTACATGGATTCATCATCTGCCTCACCGAAAAGAAGTAATGTCGTTCTGAAGCTTATCAGTCAAATTTGTAGGATTAAACCGAGCAAGGAAATCACGACAAAGATCGGTCCAAGATGCTATTGATCCGGCAGAATGCTATTCAACCATGCTTTCGCCCTATCCTCGGTGAATAGGGAATAATCTTAATCGTAAGACATCGGGGGTGACTCCGTGTATTTTGAACGAGTTGCAAATCTCGAGGAAAGATTTCAGATGTTGCCGTGCATCTTCAGTTGCTGAGCCGCCAAATTGACCAATTGTGTTGATCATATTAAACATTACCGGTTTCAACTCAAAGTGGTCGCTTCAATTTTAGGTGTGACAACTCCTGGATTAAGTCCATCAAGATCTTCTTCAAGATAGTCTCGAATAGTTCTGTTTCGTGCAAGAATCACTCCTCCTCCTGCTGGAACATCTTGATTCATATTGCCGTCTTGATTAGCCATTGCTACTCTTATCCTTCGTCTAAGTCTTTGTAAGCTTCGTTCGATTTCTGGATCAAAGGGATATTCTGGTGTAGTCGGTCTCGCCCTGGTCATATACCAATGCAAAAACAAAGTCTGTTAGCCCTTTGAATCTTAAACAAGAAAAGAAAAAAGAAAGTGCAAGAAAATAAAAACAAAGTTGCTATTGCCAATCCCCGGCAACGACGCCAAAAACTTGTTGCGCGTAATAAGTGCTACGCAATTGTGCAAGTATACACGTTGCAAGTTATAGTATAAAAGATATCGTCTCCATTGAGGATTGGTGCCACTTCAAGAATCTAGTCTCTTGCACTGTAAAAAAGTAAAAACACAAATAAAGGATTATAGGAGTTTAACTAATAACTAAACTAGAAAGCAATAAAGTAAAAGAAAAGATGAGATCAAACGAGAGAGAGATAGGCCAGGTTATCGTGAGTTGAGGTGTGATAGCCGATTGGATCGTCTTGGTAAAAGAGTGCACGGGCAACTCAGTTGCCGTGACAACTTGCACAACGGGGTTGCCTTGGCAACTAATCGATGGTTGCCTGGGAAACTAGTTGGGCAACTACTTGGGCGTCTAGGCAGCAACCTTAAAGGTTCGACAAAGCGTTCTTCAATGGTTTCTTCTTATCCCTAAGTCGAAACTCTAGCTACTTGTGCATGCCTTGATAATACATCACTGCGTGAATCAAGGGTGAACAACAACCAATCTTGCGCTCCTCTTAGCCGTTGAAATCCTTAACTTATTCCTAAGCCAGATTAATCTTCACCCTCAATAGATTGAATAAAGATCATATTCATTCGTTTCTTGAATCTAACTCTCCCGATATTAGATAAATAGATAAAATCACGAGATCCTCTCCCAATTCACTCGCAAACAAGAATAAGAACCAAGAATGAATAAACCTTAAATAGAAAAGTGCAAACTTTTATTACCTAAACAAAAACCAATAGTTTCTCACAACCACAAAACACAATAACCATATCCAAATAGATTTAGTTCATGGCTAGGTTCCAAAGAAACACAAGATAAATAATCCCTATCATGAACCCAATCGAACAAGAAAGAAAAGGATGAAGAATGAGGCTTGTCGAAATCCTCATTGCCCTAGATGCTTGTCGAAAATTCTCTCCTCTTGCCCTCCTCGGACTTGTCGAAATCTCCTTCCTATTTATAGGGCTAGGGCAAAGTTCTTCTTTGAGGAGGAAGTTAAGTTGGAATTAAATTATCTTTAAAGAATATAATTCTTTATTATAATTATATTCCTACTAGAACTCTCCCATCTTCTTGGAATTTAATTCTTCTTTAATCTCTGCATGGAAATCAAATTCCTTTGGGTTTGGGCTTTGCTCCACGTCATCTTGGGCTTGTCTAGTCATCAATTTCGACTACTATATCACCTTTGCTCTTGTCGACAATTGCCATGGCAACTGGCTCGGCGTCTCCTTCATGCATTGCCCTGGCAACTAGTTCGGCATATCCTTCATGTATTGCCCTAGCAACTAGCTCGGCCTTGCTTTGGCAAGTGATCTTGCATATACACACAAAACACACCAAAGCAGCATCTTTTCCCACAAAAACTATCAAGTTATGTAATCAAGCTCAACGATGGAAGGAAACATGGATTAATGCATGAATGGCTAATTATGCAACTAATATGAGCCTAAGTCTAACAATAATATGAGTAAAAAGGGTAAGAAAAATAGTACTTTTGAACACTTATCACTTTAACATGGGAAATTACCATATTGCCCATGGTACTTTCAAAATATTTCAAAATTGCCATTGTGACCAAATTACCAAAACTAGTCACTTAAATCACAAAATTTTGCCATTTTTGTAAAAATCCAACTATTCTAGTTAGATCACAACCACCCAATTAATAATTTATTCATAAAATAATATTTTATGAATTTTTTATGACCTATGGAATAGCCTCTAAAATTTCGATTCGATCCGACTTCCGGATATTCATTTACTACTTCTACTGCAATTTCCCTTCATCGGGTTATCAAATAAATTCTAAAAATTCCTTATTTCCATATCTGAAAAATAAATAATATTATCAAATAAATATTCCATATTTATGAAGTCAGACTTAAAATTTTGACTTGGTCCAATATACTGATAATTTACCCGAAATCTTTATCGGATAAAATTCTCTTAATAATCCTTTATCAGATATCCATACTAATAATATTAACTCGAACTGATTCCTTTTTATCAGTCTCAAGTGCTGACATAAGACCTTCCCAATAAGTCACCCATCTTATGCCCTGAGCACGCTTAACTTTGCAGTTCGATCTAAATTCAATACCTCATACTGCATTTTTATTCCCGTAATCTATATTAGATTTATCTCCATGATCTGTTTTATCCATGTACAGGATAAAATAATTACTGATAAATTCTTCAACACTTGGAAATTACTTTTATAACCTTTTTCTATCATATGGTAAAATTTCATAAATTTTTCAATTCGATATGAGTATCCAAATTCTACTTAAACTTTGACTACGATTTTCCCAATAATCGAAATATCGGATCAAACCAGTAATTTCTCATTCGATCCACACCTATCGGTGCTCTATCTATTTATAAAGTAAAACACCTAACTTTTGGGAAATTACAACTTTGGTCCTCTAACTTTTCATATTTCCACTTCTATCACCCCAAGTTTTAAAACTTATCATTTTGGTCACTAAACTTTAACCTTGAATTACCATTCCAATTTTCCTTGGATTTTAACCAAAATTTGCAAGTATTCTATTTTACTCGTTCTCTATCACATGACACCTTAAAACCTCAGAAACTTCTTTTCTACAGTCCATAATTGAGAAAATCCTAACTTTTGCATTTTTAGTCACTAAGTAAGCTTTTAAGTCCTTATCTTAGTACTAAATGACCCTAAATTAATATAACAAATTTTGGGGCATTACACGTTTCGATACGGTCTAATGGTTTTATGAAATGCGTTTCGATACACGAGGGCGTATCATAACGGAAATTGGCTACTGGAATTTTGGGGTTTTGAAATAATGAAGGCGTATTGAAACACCCCTTGTCCGTTGATAAGTGTTCAAAAGTACTATTTTTCTTACCCTTTTTACTCATATTATTGTTAGACTTAGGCTCATATTAGTTGCATAATTAGGCATTCATGCATTAATCCATGTTTCCTTCCATCGTTGAGATTGATTACATAACTTGGTAGTTTTTGTGGGAAAAGATGCTGCTTTGGTGTGTTTTGTGTGTATGTGCAGGATCACTTGCCAAAGCAAGGCTAGAGCTAGTTGCCAGGGCAATACATGAAGGAGATGTCGAGCTAGTTGCCAGGGCAATGCATGAAGGAGACGTCGAGCCAGTTGCCAGGGCAATTGTCGACAAGAGCAAAGGTGATATGGTAGTCGAAATTGATGACTAGACAAGCCCAAGATGACGTGGAGCAAAGCCCAATCCCAAAGGAATTTGATTTCCATGAAGAGATTAAAGAAGAATTAAATTCCAAGAAGATAGGAGAAGTTCTAGTAGGAATATAATTATAATAAAGAATTATATTCTTTAAAGATAATTTAATTCCAACTTAACTTCCTCCTCAAAGAAGGACTTTGACCTAGCCCTATAAATAAGAGGGAGATTTCGACAACTCAAAAGAGAGGAAGAGAAGGGAATTTCGACAAGTCCAAGGAGGGCAAGAGGAGAGAATTTACAAGCATCTAGGGCAAGGAGGATTTCGACAAGCCTCCTTCTTCATCTTTTTCTTTCTTGTTCGATTGGGTTCATGCTAGGGATTGTTTATATTGTGTTTCTTTGGAACCTAGCCATGAACTAAATCTATTTCGCTATGGTTATTGTGTTTTGTGGTTGTGAGAAACTATTGGTTTTTGTTTAGGTAATAAGAGTTTGCACTTTTCTATTCAAGGTTTATTCATTCTTGGTTCTTATTATTGTTTGCGAGTGAATTGGGAGAGGATCTCGTGATTTCATCTATTTATCTAATATCGGGAGAGTTACATTCAAGAAACGAATGAATATGATCTTTATTCAATCTATTGATGGTGAAGATTAATCCGGCTTAGGAATAAGTTAAGGATTTCAACGGCTAAGAGGAGCGCAAGATTGGTTGTTGTTCACCCTTGATTCACGCAGGGATGTATTATCAAGGCATGCACAAGTAGCTAGAGTTTTGACTTAGGGATAAGAAGAAACCATTGAACAACGCTTTGTCGAACCTTTAAGGTTGCTGCCTAGACGCCCAAGTAGTTGCCCAGGCAACCATCGATTAGTTGCCAAGGCAACCCCGTTGTGCAAGTTGTCACGGCAACTGAGTTGCCCGTGCACTCTTTTACCAAGACGATCCAATCGGCTATCACACCTCAACTCACGATAACCTGGCCTATCTCTCTCTCATTTGATCTCATCTTTTCTTTTACTTTATTGCTTTCTAGTTTAGTTTTTAGTTAAACTCCTATAATCCTTTATTTGTGTTTTTACTTTTTATAGTGCAAGAGACTAGATTCTTGAAGTGGCACCAATCCCTGTGGAGACGATATCTTTTATACTATAACTTGCAACGTGTATACTTGCACAATTGCGTAGCACTTATTACGCGCAACAAGTTTTTGGCGCCGTTGCCGGGGATTGGCAATAGCAACTTTGTTTTTATTTTCTTGCACTTTCTTTTTTCTTTTCTTGTTTAAGATTCAAAGGGCTAACAGACTTTGGTTTTGCATTGGTATATGACCAGGGAAAGACCGACTACACCAGAATATCCCTTTGATCCAAAAATCGAACGAACCTTACAAAGACTTAGACGGAGGATAAGAGTAGCAATGGCTAATCAAGACGGCAATATGAATCAAGGTGTTCTAGCAGGAGGAGGAGTGATTCTTGCACGAAACAGAACTATTCGAGACTATCTTGAAGAAGATCTTGATGGACTTAATCCAGGAGTTGTCGCACCTGAAATTGAAGCCGACCACTTTGAGTTAAAACCAGTAATGTTTAATATGATTAACACAATTGGTGGGTTTGGCGGCTCAACAATGAAGATGCACGGCAACATCTCAAATCTTTCCTCGAGATTTGCAACTCGTTCAAAATACACTGAGTCACCCCGATGTCTTACGATTAAGATTATTCCCCTATTCACCGAGGGATAGGCGAAAGCATGGTTGAATAGCATTCCTGCGGATCAATAGCATCTTGGACCGATCTTTGTCTTGATTTCCTTGCTCGGTTTAATCCTACAAATTTGGTGATAAACTTCGTAACGACATTACTTCTTTTCGGCAGGCAGATGATGAATCCATGTACGAGGCTTGGGAGCGATATAGAGAGCTTCTACACAAATGCCCCCTACACGGATTCTCGGTGTGGACTCAAGTAACAATGTTTTACAACGCCGTGAATACACCAACAAGGATGATGCTAGATGCCTCGACAAACGACATACTCTTAGATAAGTCGGAGGAGGAAGCAATGAAAATTTTAAACAGGCTGGCCAAGAATGATTATCAGTTCCCATCTACTAGAAGAGGAGGAGTTAGACGCCAAGCCACAATACATGAACTAGGATCATCAGATTCAATTTCGGCACAATTGGCCACTTTAACCAAGATGGTCCAGAACATGCAAAAACCAAACAACACACATGAAGTCAAGGTAATGGATTCTTTTTGTGAGTTATGTGGTGATAACCATAATTCTTCTGAATGTATACAGAATCCGGAATCTAGCTTCTATGTGGGGAATTACAATCGGAACAACAATGGGATGTCCAATACATACAATCCAGCTTGGAAGAAGCACCCGATTTTTTCATGGAGTAATCCCAACAATGCTCTAAACCAGAACAATCAGAATTCACAAGCATCGGGATTCCAGCAGAATATGCCCGCGGCAGCGATTGCCGCAAAGCAACAACCGATAACATCTAGTTCTTTGGAAAATTCTCTAAATGCTTTTATGAAAAACTGAATCTTATATGGCTGAGAATAGTAATTTCATAAAAAGAATGATGCTTTTATTAACAGGACCGAGATGAGATTGCAAAACCAAGAGGCGGCAATCAAATCATTGGAAAATCAAGTCGGACAGTTTGCTCAAAATATGAATACTAGACCGCAAGGAGGTTTACCTAGCAATATCAAGTCGCAAGAGGAACTCGCCATGAGCAATGTAAGGCGATCACCACTAGAAGTGGCCAACAACTTAGAGAGGCTCAAACCCGCTCATCAAACAAAACTCCACAAAAAGATCAAGACGAACCTAGCGGCAAAGCCTCAGATGCTGAACCAGGAATTACCGCTGCAACGGCAATAAGCATGCCTCGGCAACCGGCGATAAAGATGACTCGGCAACTTGCGATAAGCATGCCCCGGCAACCCCAGTTGATAATGCCTCGGCAACTCTAGTTGTCCCGGCAATGCCGTCAATCAGGTTCCAAACCAATGAATGGATCGAAGATATCCGACTTCCACCACCATTCCCACAAAGGTTGAAGCGACAAAAGCAAGAATACCAATTCAAGAAGTTTCTTGATATCCTAAAGCAAGTCCACATCAACTTGCCATTGGTGGAAGCAATTGAACAAATGCCGAACTATGCCAAGTTTCTTAAAGACATTGTGTCCAAGAGAACAAGGCTAGGAGAGTTTGAAACAGTTGCTGCAATAGAGGGATGCATGGCAATGTCGCACAATCGTATGCCACCCAAGTTGAAGGATCCCGGAAGTTTCACAATACCCTATTCCATTGGAAACCACTATGTCAGGAAAGCACTATGCGACCTTGGGGCTAGCATAAACTTGATGCCTAAATCGGTTTTCCGGAAACTAGGAATCGGGAACGCAAGACCTACAACAGTTATGCTACAGCTAGCCGACAGATCCTATGTGCATCCAGAGGGAAAAATCGAGGACATACTGGTAAAAGTTGATAAATTTATTTTTCCCGCTGACTTTATTGTTTTGGATGGTGAAGCAGATGAGCATGCACCCATCATTCTCGGGAGACCATTCTTAGCAACAGGGAGAACCTTGATCGATGTTGAAAAGGGAGAACTCACAATGAGGGTGAATGACCAGGAAGTTAAACTAAATGTGTTCCAAACACTAAGGCATGCCGATAATCCAGAAGAATGCCAACTACTTCATGCCACGGTAGAGTTTAACTTCGACAAGGAATTTAGTTGCCTCGACAACTACATTGCCGATCAAGAGGAACCTGAGGAGTATGAAGAACCGGTCGATGAGGAACAACAAGAAGAGGCAAATTGGCTAGGCAATCGACCAGGTACATACTTTGAACCACTGGATTACTCAGGTAAGGAAGGTAAACTCGAAAAACCCTCTATTGAACAACCACCGATTCTTGAGCTGAAACAATTGCCACAGCAACTAAAATATGCATACTTAGGAACCGATAATACATTGCCTGCAATTATTTCTTCTAAGTTACAGCCTGAGCAGGAAAAGAACCTGATAAAGATGTTGAAGCTACACAAAAGGGCAATAGGGTGGACAATTGCCGACTTGAAGGGAATTAGCCCGACAGTGTGCATGCACAAGATTTTGTTGGAAGATGATCACAAACCTTCAATTGAGGCTCAGAGGAGACTGAATCATGCCATGAAAGGGGTTGTAATGAAAGAAATCATCAAGTGGCTTGACGCCGGTATTATATACCCTATCTCACGATAGTACGTGGGTAAGTCCAGACAACAATGTACCGAAAAAGGGAGGTATAACAGTGGTAAGTAATGAAAACAATGAACTCATTCCAACCAGGACTGTGACCGGTTGGAGGGTTTGTATGGAATATCGAAAGCTAAACAAAGCCACCAGGAAAGATCACTTCCCATTACCCTTTATTGATCAAATGCGTGACCGTCTTGCAGGTAAACCCTTTTATTGTTTTCTTGATGGTTATTCAGAGTTCTGAGTCAAATTGCCATAGCACCAGAAGATCAAGAAAAGACAACCTTCACATGCCCATACGGTACTTATGCCTTCCGAAGGATGCCGTTCGGATTGTGTAACGCCCCGACTACCTTCCAAAGATGCATGATGGAACTCTTTTCAGACATGGTCGAAGACTTCCTTGAGATCTTCATGGATGATTTTTCTATTTTTGGTAATGACTTCGACAGCTGTCTCGGCAATTTAGAGAAGGTGTTGGCAAGATGTGAAGAAACTGATTTAGTCCTCAATTGGGAGAAATGCCATTTTATGGTAGATGAAGGAATAGTGCTCGGCCACAAGATTTCATCCAAGGGAATTGAAGTAAACAAAGCCAAGGTGGACGTCATCGAGAGATTACCCCCACCAAGCTCGGTTAAAGGAATTCGAAGTTTTCTTGGACATACAGGTTTTTACAGGAGGTTCATTCATAATTTTTCTAAAATCACTAAACCCTTGTGCAATTTGCTTGAACAGGATAAAACTTCGATTTTGATGATTCTTGCACCCAAGCATTCGAAACCCTAAAGGAAAAGCTTGCCTCGGCACCCATTGTCGTTCCACTAGATTGGACGCTACCTTTTGAGCTCATGTGTGATGCAAGTGATTTCGCGGTAGGAGTAGTCCTAGGCCAACGCACAGGTAAGACCTTCCATGTGATATACTACGCTAGTAAAACTCTTAATAGTGCTCAAGTGAATTACACAACAACGGAGAAAGAGTTACTAGCTATAGTTTTCGCATTTGACAAGTTCCGATCCTATTTGATTGGTACAAAGGTAATTGTTCATATGGACCATTCGGCAATCAAATATCTATTTGCTAAAAAGGATGTCAAACCTCGTTTGATTCATTGGATATTACTTTTACAAGAATTTGATATTGAAATTAAGGACAGGAAAGGAATAGAAAATCCAGTGGCCGACCACTTATCATGTTTAGAACGCAACAGGGAGGAGGATGCGGATCTAGAGATATGCGATGCATTCCCGGATGAGCAAATTTTAGTTTCCTCGGCAACCAAGGACGCGCATGCCTCGGAAACCCTCGACGCCGCAACAGCCTTTGACGCGCACGCCTCGGCAATTCTGGGAGCAGTCGCCACGGCAGCACATGCCTCGGCAATACCCTGGCACGCGAATTTAGTTGATTTCCTTGTTTGTGGTATTTTACCTTATGACATTACTCACCAAGGGAAGAAGCGGTTCCGCCATGATGCTAAGCATTACTTTTGGGACGAGCCTCTTTTGTTTAAACAATGTGCAGATCAGGTTATACGCTGATGTGTCCCTGAAGAAGAGCAACAGAATGTACTCCAGCAATGTCATTCTTCAGCCTATAGAGGACATGTTGGAGGAGCTCGTACCGCGGCCAAAGTTTTGCAATCCGGTTTGTATTTGGCAACATTGTACAAAAATGCCCAAGACTTTTACAAGCAATGTGATCGTTGCCAGAGGACGGACAATATCTCTAGACGACATGAGATGCCACTCCAGAACATCATCGAGGTGGAATTGTTCAATGTATGGGGGATCAATTTTATGGGACCTTTTCCATCTTCATTCGGCAACCTCTACATTTTACTTGTCGTCGACTACGTGTCTAAATGGGTTGAGGTAGCTGCAGTTCCCAACAACGATTCCAAGACCGCAACGATTTTTGCGTAAAAACATATTTACACGGTTTGGGATGCCGAGAGCAATTATCGGTGACAAAGGCAAGCATTTTTTGGCATATCACATAAGATC